>JAHHZJ010007296.1:0-16909 GCA_021437245.1 Aegilops speltoides | reverse complement strand
ATTTACCACCGCTATTTTGGGGATACGCCTAGAGACAGCTACATTCACTTTAAATAGGGCTCCGCTTAAACCTGCTGAGACGACAACCGTATGAATTATGGTTTGGGAAGAAACCTAAGCTGTCGCTTTCTGAAAGTTTGGGGATGCGATGCTTATGTCAAGAAACTTCAACCCGAAAAGCTCGAACCAAGTCGAAAAATGCGATTCATAGGATACCCTAAGGAAACTGTCGGGTATACCTTCTACTTAAGATCCGAAGGCAAAGTCTTTGTTGTTAAGAACGGATGCTTTAGAGAAAGAGTTTCTCTCGAAGAAGTAAGTGGAGGAAAGTAGAACTCGGCGAAGTACTACCTCTCGAACGGGAAAGTGGTGCCGCGCAGAAACCGTTCGTAATGCCCACACCCATCAAGAGGAAATCATTGATGATGATCAAGATACTTGGATCAAGTTATCAATGAACTTCAAGGTCCACAAGGACACGCCCGCACTGCAGTGGTACGGCAACCCTGTTATGGAAATCATGTTGCTAGACAACAATGAACCTTCGAACTATGAAGAAGTTGATGGCGACCCGGATTCCAACAAATGGCTTGAGGCCATGAACCGAGATAGAATCCATGTATGAAAACAAAGTATGGACTTTGACAGTTCTTTCGATGATCGGGCAGCGATAGAAAATAAATGGATTTTTAAGAAGAAGACGGACGCGATGGAAATGTCACCATTTATAAGCTCGACTTGTCGCTAAGGGTTATCGACAAGTTCAAGGGATTGACTACGACGAGACATTCTCTCCCGTAGCGAAGCTTAAGTCCGTCTCAATCATGTTAGCAATTGCGCGATACTATGATTATGAGATATGGCGATGGACGCCAAAACGGCATTCCTTAACGGACATCTTAAGGAAGAGCTGTATATGATGCAGCCGGAAGGTTTTGTCGATCCTCTAACGCTAACAAAGTATGCAAGCTCCAACGATCCATTTATGGACTGTGCAAGCATCTCGAGTTGGAACATTCGCTTAATGAGATGATCAAAGCGCTTAGTTTACGCAGACTTATGGAGAAGCCCGCACATAAGAAAGTGAGTGGGAGCTCAGAGCATTTCTCCTATTATATGTAGATGACATACTCTGATGGGAAATGATACAAAACTTCGACAGCATTAAGGCCTACTTGAACAAGTGTTTTTCAATGAAGGACCTTGAGAAGTTGTTATATATTAGGCATCAAGATCTATAGGATAGATCGAGACGCCTCATAGGTCTTTCACAAAGCACATACCTTGATAAAATTTTGAAGAGGTTCAAAATGGATCAGTCCAAGAAGGGTTCTTGCCTATGTTACAGGTGAAACTGAGCTCACCTCACCACCACCACGGCAAAAGATAAAGAAGAGATGAGTGTCATCCCCTATGCTTCAGCCATAGGATCTATTATGTATGCCATGCTGTGTACTGACTGATGTAAACCTTGCCGTAAGTTTGGCTGCAAGATACCAAAGTAATCCCGCAAGGAACACCGACAGCGGTCAAGAATATCCTGGCACCGAAAAGGACAAAGGACATGTTTCGCTTATGGAGGAGACGAAGAGCGCGTCAGAAAGGCTACGCCGACGCTTAGCTTCGACGGATCTCGATGACTCTAAGTCACAAACCGGATACGGTATATGTTGAATGGTGGAGCAGAGCTTGTGCAGCCGCAAGCGTAGCCGTGGGATCTACGTGAAGCGGAGTACATGGCAGCCTCGGAGGCAGCGATGAAGCAATTTGGGTGAAGGAGTTCATCACCGACCTAGAGTCATACCCATGCGTCGGCCGATCAAACTCTTCAGGATACAACACCGGAGCTATCGCTTTTGCAAAGGAGCCCAGGTTTCACAAGAAGACCAGTGCACATCAAGTTGCCGCTTCAACTCCATCCGTGAAAATGTTCAAGATGGAGACATAGAGATTTGCAAAGTGCACACGGATCCGAATGTCGCAGATCCGCTGACTAAACCTCTCAAGGCAAAACATGATCAACACCGTAACTCTATGGGTGTTCGATTCATCACAATGTAACTAGATTAGTGACTCTAGTGCAAGTGGGAGATCTGTTGGAAATATGCCCTAGAGGCAATAATAAAAGTATTATTATATTTCAATGTTCATGATAATTGTCTTTGTTCATGCTATAACCGTGTTATCCGAAATCATAATACACGTAGAACACTTAGACCCCAATATGTCCCTAGTGAGCCTCTAGTCGACTAGCCCACCAGATCAATAGATGGTCATGGTTTCCTCGACTATGGACATTGGATGTCGTTGATAACGGATCACATCATTAGGAGAATGATGTGATGGACAAGACCCAATCACAAGCTTAGCATAAAAGATCGTGATAGTTCGCTTGCTAGAAGCTTTGCCAATGTCAAGTATCTATTCCTTCGACCATGAGATCGTGTAACTCCCTGCCGTCAGGAGTGCCTTGGTGTATCAAACGTCACAACGAATCGGGTGACTATAAAGGTGCATTAAGTGTGTCTCCGAAAGTATCTGCGGTTGACATGGATCGAGATCGATTTGTCATCCGCATGACGGAGAGGTATCTCGCCCACTGGTAATGCATCATCATATGAGCTCAATGTGACCAAGGTGCCACGGATCATGCATTACGGCAAGATTAGTAAAGTGATTTTACGCCGGTAACGAGACCGAACGAGGTATTGGGATACCGACGATCGAGTCTCGCAAGTAACGCATCATTGACAAAGGGAATTGCATATGTGGTTTGATAGAATCCTCGACATCGGTTCAACCGATGAAATCATCGAGGAGCATGTGGGAGCCAACATGGGTATCCAGATCCGCCTGTTGGTTATTGCCCGAGAGTCGCCTCGTCATGTCCATGCGTGTTCTCTAACCCGTAGGGTCTACACACTTAAGGTTCGACGCTTAGGGTTAGTAGGAAGACTAGTATGTGAATACCGAATGTTGTTCGAGTCCCTGATGAGATCCCTGACGTCACGAGGAGTTCCTAAGGGTCCGGAGGTAAAGAATAATATATAGGAAGTGGTGTTTCGCCATCGGGAAAGTTTCGGGTTACGGCAGAGCACGGACCACCTGGAAGGGTCCTGGGTCCACTGGTGGGGCCACCCATCCTGAGGGCCCCATGGGCCATAGGGGAAGGGAACCAGCCCACAGCTGGTGCGCCTCAGGCCCCACCCCCGCGCCTAGGTTGAAACCCTAGGGGCGGGGGCCCCACCGGCTTGGGGGCACTCCACCTCTGGCCGCCCCTTGAGATTGATTCTAGGGGCCGCCACCTCGGGGCCTATATAGGGGGGGAGGGGCTGCTGTACACATCTCCCAGGCGCAGCCCCTCCTCCCCAACACATCTCCTCCGAGAGCTCGGGCGAAGCCTCTGCCTGAGTATCAGATCACCACCATCACCACGCCAGGCTGCACGCCGGTGGTGCCGTTTTCTCAACCTCCTTCCCTTGCTGGATCAAGAAGGAGGAGACGCCGCCGTCTCCGTGACGCAGTGTTGAACGCGGAGGTGCTGTCCGCTCAGACTTGGCATCGTGATCTCAATCACGCTCGAGTACGACTCCATCATCACCAAGCAAGCTTCGCACGCCGATCTACAAGTGGTATGTAGATGCAAACTCTCCCGCTACTCGCTGCTTAGATGAACTCATAGATGGATCTTGGTGAAACCGAGAGAAAAATTTTAATTTTCTGCAACGTTTCAACACGCCACCCTTTGGGGCCTTTCTTTTCCCGTATGGCCCATTAAGGCCCAATACGAATCCTCGTAATCCTCCCAGATTCCAAAATAATCAATCACTGAACCTTTCCGATGTCCGAATATAGTCGCTCAATATATCGATCTATTGCCTTGACCATTTCGAGACTTCGTCATGTCGCCGATCTCATCCGGGACTCAACTCTTTAGTACATCAAACACATAAACTCATAATATAACCGCCATCGAACTTTAAGCGTGGACCCTACGGTTTCGAGAACTATGTAGACATGACCAGACATGTCTCCGGTCAATAACCAATAGCGAATCGAAGCTCATATTGGCTCCGTGATATTCTACTTAAGATCTTTATCGGTCAAACCGCATAACAACATATGTTGTTCGCTTTGTCATCGGTATGTTACTTGTCCGAGATTCGATCGCCGGATCTCAATACGTAGTTCAATCTGCTACCGCAAGTCTCTTTACTCGTTCGTAATACATCATCCCGCAACTAACTCATTAGTTACAATGCTTGCAAGGCTTATAGTGATGTGCATTACCGAAAGGGCCCAGAGATACTCTCCGACAATCGGAGGACAAATCCTAATCTCAAATACGCCAACTCAACATGTACCTTCGAGACACCAGAGCTCCTTTATAATCACCCAAGCATGCTAGACGCTTGGTAGAACACAAAGTGTTCCTCCGTAAACGGAGTTGCATAATCTCATAGTCATAGGAACATGTATAAGTCATGAAGAAAGCAATAGCAACATACTAAACGATCAAGTGTTAAGCTAACGGAATGGGTCAAGTCAATCACATCATTCTCTAATGATGTGATCTCGTTAATCAAATGACAACTCATGTCTATGGCTAGGAAACATAACCATCTTTGATTCAACGAGGTAGTCAAGTAGAGGCATACTAGTGACACAATGTTTGTCCATGTATTCACACATGTAATATGTTTCCTAATACAATTCTAGCATGAATAATAAACATTTATCATGAAATAAGGAAATAAATAATAACTTTTTATTGCCTCTAGGGCATATTTCCTTCACGGCGTGGCTGCGGGCGCCCGCCTCTACCGAGGCTTCGGCCGGTGGTGGTGGAGGCGCAACGGTGGTGGGGCTGGTGGGCGGTTGTCGGGATTAAGTCGCCCCACGGGACGACGACAACGGCAGGGCGATGGGCCCCCGGTGAGTATTCTAGGCGCTCGGCGGCACGATTTGGGGTCCCTTGCCGGTGGTCGGTTCATGCGGGCTTTGCATGTATGCGGCCGGGTTTCGCGGGGCGGCACAGGTGTGTCAGCGGGAGGCTGGCTGGAAGGATGGGTGGCGCCGACGCGTTCGGCCCCCGCCATCGAACAGGGGTGCCGTCCGGATGCGCCCGCCCTCCACCTTCCCTTTCCCTGCCGCTGTTGGCTGCCGCCGCCCGGTGATGTTCAAGGTGATGTATGCTGCGATTCGCAGCATAATGGTGTTCTTTGGTGCAAAGTTGATCTTTGGATGGTCTTGGGGCTGTCTGATGTTGGGCGTGCAGTTCCGGGCGCGGAGGCATGGCATTCGGGGCGGAACCCCGCCTCAAAAGGCCGGCAGCCATGGTTTCGCTGGGGACATGGTTGCGTGTGGTTGGCGGAGCAGGGTGTGTCGGCTGGGTGCGAGCAGAGGGTTTATCACTTGCCCGGTTTCGCTATCGGTGGCGGCGCCGTGGACATCAGATCCTTCTTGAAGGCTCCGCCATGTGCTCCCACCCCCGCGCCGCCTCCCGGTGAAAACTTGATCTACGGATCGGACAACGGCGGCTATCCATGGGCGTTTCTTCTAGGAGGCACCGCCTTGGAGTCCTTGTCATTATGGTCCATCTCACCCTCTGGGGCTCCAAGTAGTTCTTCATAGCTCATATTATGTTTGCTTGGTTGTGTCCGAGTGGTGTGATGGTGCTCGCACCTTTGTATCTAGCCTTGGGTGTGTTCGGGCGGTGTCGTGTGGCGGTGTGTGTTCGCTTGCTCAGATGTATGTGATGATGTTTGCTTTATAATATAAAGCGGGAAAACCCTTTTCGGTAACGCCGCTTGTTCCTCTTTTTTAGGAAAGGCTATCATAGCTAGCTTTATAAACTAAATAAATTGTTTATATCATGAACTAGTATTCCAATGAGGAAACTAGGTTGATCAGCATCCTCTCTCTCAATGTACAAGGCAGCGGTACCCCTAGGTCGCCAATTTGACCAACCTAATAGAAGTCATATATTACAAAAAAATATACCATTATAAACTTCAGATGTTCTATTTTCAAACGGTATACGCAGCAGACATGCAAAATGAAACGGAGGGCGATCGAGTTCTTATAGTCGGTTGCTGCTTCGTGTGATGGTTTTATGGGGTCTTAGCACCACGACTTTCAACTGTATACTACCACAAGTTTTGCCCGGTTCGGCGTAGGGAGGGATTTACACTACGCCAAGCCGACCTTGGCTCGCTCGTGTTTGTAGTCGCTAGTTAGGTGGTCTACGGATCTGAATGTAATTTTTATTGTTTTTCAGATTATTGTACTACCGTGATTGAAGATGAATAGATCAGAAGTTTTCTAGAAAAAAAGTACTGGAGTTCTTATTAACATAATAAATTGTTTATGCCCCTTGCAAACTCTAGAAGATGTGAAAGTATCCAGTAGAAACCAATACCCAGTGGAAGTTTGGAAACTCAGTACAAATGCAGTATTTACAAACTGCCGGTGTCGGTTTCTACTGGATACTTTCTCCTAGAAGATTACAGAGTGTGGTTACTAAAAGTTTCAAAGATTCCCAAATCTTCAAGCTTTGGTGCTCTCAAGTATTCATCTTGCAAGACTAAGCACGATGTTCAGGCTTTGAGGTAAGATGTTAAGCTATAGATTCGACTCAACCATCATGCATATAGAGGTAGCAATAACAGGATATAAGCTTACACCGCGAAAGCGGATCGTAGAAGCAGATCTAGCATTGCCACCGAGCAAATACCCTATGTGGTGAGAATAGGGGCAGTAATTTGGCTTTGCTTCCAAGCACCGGAGCCTCCCGTGTTCGGAATAACTTGGCCTCGTGCAATTCACACGGTGCCTTCCTTGGTCACGGAATCGGGTATGTGAGAAGGTGTCCAGGAGGTCGCTGCTGAGCTCATCGTCACACTAGTGGAAAAACAAAGCTCTGGCCCAGCCCATAAGTCGCGAAGCTGTAGGAACTCGCGACACGGACTTTTTAGTCGCGGCTCGAGGTGAACCGCGACCAAAGGTCTGGCACTGGCGCCGGTGGCCACCGGTGACGTGAGATGAGCGCGTTGGCCAGGCCAACTCATGATTAAAGGTTTCGGTATTTTAGTCGGTTGGCTCGCCAACCATGATTAAAGCCTCTCCCTATATATACCCATCCAAAGAGCCAACACTTAGCCATTTGGAGCCATTCTCTTCACAAGTGGGTGTAGGTTTGCTTTTGGTTCCTCTTATGCACATAAGGTGTTTGATGAAATGCCCCAAGAGCATGAAACAAACATGACATGAAGTGTTGGAGCCACTCTTCGATCGCGTTAGCAACTTGATGAACCTTGATGTGTCAATATGCATGTGTGTAGTTCATAACAAATGCATGATGGTTAATTATATATTTTATATTATAATAATGCGATGAATCGCAATGGATGTACGGTAACCGACTCTCCGAAGTTCAAGACGGGTTTGAAAGATTTCTAGTGGCTAATGCGTAACAAGCGGGGGTTTTGTTATCCGTCCATGTGTTATCTCAGAAGAATGAGAAGGGTTACTTTCCTCAAGAGTTGTTCACATGCATCCGCTTCGTAAGGGTTTCATGCCAAGCTATAATTGTTGGACCAAGCATGGAGAAAGAGGTTATAATGGAAGAAGATGAAGAAGGATGATTTCATCGATGAAAGCTATCTTGCTCATTTCGTGATACTTTCATGGAGGATGTCAAGGTGAAGGGGAAGGTGAAGAAGAGGCACGGATGATCCCGCTGATGATCTTGGTCGGACCATTGCCGATGCACGGAGACGCCTGCGAACCGAAAAGGAGAGGGAGAATTTGGATCGCATGTTAGAGGATCACGTAAAGGCGCCTGTACTCGGATGCGATGATGGTCTGAAAAGCGGGCTGCACATCGATTTGCTGAAATGGAAGGCAGAGGCAGTGTAGCTGACTCGCATTTGAAAACTTGCTGAAAATGTTGAAGAATATGTTTCAAAGGATAACGAGTTGCTCGCCAAAGACGCATTTAAGCAAAGAAGGTTGTCTCCCCTCTAGGTTTAGAGGTTCTCAAGATACATGCATGCATCAACGATCGCATCCTCTACCGCTGTGAATACGAGAATTTGAATGAATGCCCTAGATGCACCGCATTACGTTATAAGATCGAGTCGATGACCCCGGTGACGATAAGTTGAGGGCCAAACCCGTGAAGAGGGTTCCCGCCAAGGTGATGTGGTATGCCCTATAATACCACGTTGAAACGCCTGCTCATGAACAAAAGCATGCCAAGTTGTTGCGATGGCACAAAGAGAAACGTAAGTCGGACGGGAGTTGAGACACACCGCAGATGGAACGCAATGGAGAAAGATCGACGATGGTTCAAAGATTTTGCAATGACGCAAGGAACATAAGATTTGCTCTGGCACGGATGGCATGAATCCTTTTGCAGCGTAGCTCCAGCCATAGCACCGGCCCGTGACTCTATGCATCTACAACCTTCCTCCTTGGTTGTGCATGAAGCGAAGTTCATTATGATGCTGCTCATCCAAGGTCCGGCAACCCGCAACGACATCGATGTGTACCTAAGGCCATTAGTTGATGAACTTTACACCTGGGGTGGTGTCCGTGGTGGGATGAGCACAAACAAGAGGAATTTGACCCACGAAGCTGCCAGAACCATCAACGATTGGCATTCTCTTAGTAACCTTTCGATCACAAATAAGGATACAATGCATGCACGCATCGCTACATGAGACCGAAAGTGTACATTTGCCAAATTGTAAAAAGAACGGTACCTTGGGCATCGCCGATTTCTTCCAAAATTCATCCAAGAAGAAAGAAAGGCAAGCATTACAACGGCAAGGCAGATCACCGCCGGCTCGCGAACGACCGGTGCCGAGGTATTTGATATGGTCAAGGATTTGAAAGTCATCTTTGAAAGGGTCCCGCGACAATCAGTTCGGGAGCCGACGGGCACGCAGCCATGTGGAAGAAGAAATCTATATTCGGGAGCTAGAATATTGGAAAATCCTAGAAGTCCGCTCGCAATCGACGGATGCACGCTACTAAGAATATTTTGCGTGAACCTCCTAAGCTTTGGGCGTATGGGAAGACAATGATACAAAGGAAGCACGGCAGACCAAAGAACGCTTGAAAGACTCCGACGACCGCATCCGAATGGTTTCAAGGTCGTGGCTACCTACGCCTCGACCAAAGAAGAGAAGGTCATCTTTTGAATGCCCGAGCAAAGATGAAGGTCCCGCTCGATTCTCGCCCAATATAAAGGGAATAATAAACATGGCGGAGAAAAGTTCCAAAACCTGAAGTCTCACGATCGCCACGTGATTATGACGCAATTGCTTCCGATTGCTTTGAGGGGCTCTCGCCGAAAATGTTCGATTAGCCATTGTGAAGCTATGTGCATTCCTCAATGCAATCTCTCGTAAGGTAATCAATCCAAGTTCTACCACGGTTACAGTAACGATGTGATCCAATGTCTTGTCGGGCTCGAGTTGGTGTTCCCGCCATCCTTCTTCAATATTATGACGCACCTCCCGGTTCACCTAGTCAAGAGATTTCGCTTCGGTCCCGTATTTCTACACAATATGTTCCCTTCGAGAGGTTCATGGGAGTATTAAAGAAATATGTTCAGAACTGCATAGGCCTGAAGGAAGCATCGCCAAGGGCTATGGAAATGAGGAGGTAATTGAGTTTTGTGTTGACTTTGTTCCCGACCTTAAGCCGATTGGTCTTCCTCGATCGCAGCACGAGGGGAGACTAAGTGGAAAAGGCACGATCGAAGGAAATCAACGATATGTATGGACGCGCCATTCTTCGATCAAGCACACCACATCGTGTCAATTAATTCCAGCTTGGTGGTCTGCATTTTGAGAAACACAAGAATATTTTACGCCGACAACCCGGGAAGCCCGAACTCGGATTAGGAAGGCCCACATGGAGACTTTCGCAGTTGGTTGAGAAAACATTTAATGAATGACAATGATGTTGTAGATCACCGTACATGTTGGCCAAGACACCATCTTCGACTATAACGACTTTCCAAGGGTACGTAGATAAATGGGAATACATTTTACACGATCGCCTAAGATAAAAAGAGCACCAACCAAAACAGTGGTGTCCGCCTGATGCAAAGAACCGAGAATGGGCAAAAGGTCACATATTATGGTTACATAGAGGAGATATGGAACTTGACTATGGACCTCCTTAAGGTCCCTTTGTTCCTGCAAATGGTTCAAGCTAACAGAGGTGGGGTAAAGGTGGACCAGCAATACGGAATGACAATGGTGGATTTCAACAATCTTGGTTACCTTGACGAACCATTCGCCCTAGCGAAAGATGTCGCCGTGTTTTCTATGTGAAGGACATGAGTAGCAAACCGAGGAAACGGAAAGATAAGAAAACGATCAAGACATCATGCGATGATTCAAAGCGCCACATTGTTCTTTTCAGGAAAAGAAACATCGTGGGAGGAGGACAAGATGTATATGTCAAGATTATAATATGTTTGCTGAAATTCCACCTTCAAAGTGAACACCACCCAAGCATTAAGTTAAATGATGAGGATGCTCCATGGATACGCACAATCGAAGCAAGCTGGACACAAGGGAAGAATTGATGTGTAATAATTTATTGTACCAAACTTTGTATTTGGTCGATGAACTAATGATGTATCAAACCTTTGTCAAACCTTCAAGGATTAGTTTTATTTTCTGATTTTTCGATATATAATTGTATTTTTAAGATTTTAAATGAATTAGTTTTATTTTTCTGATTTTAAAAATGTAAGAAAAAGGAAAAAACAGAAGAAAAAACAAACAGAAGAAAAAAGAAAAAAAGTAAGAAAAAACAAATGTAAGAAAAACATAAGAAAAAACAAATGTAAGAAAAATGAAGAAAAAGGAAAAGGAAGAAAGGAAGAAAAAAAAGAAGAAAAACAAGAAAAGGAAGAAACAAACAGAAGAAAAAAAGAAGAAAAAGGAAGAAAAAAACAAGAAAACAAGAATTTAAATGAATTAGTTTTATTTTCTGATTTTTTGATATATAATTGTATTTTTAAGATTTTAATAACATAAATAAATAAGTAATTAGAAACTTTAATAGCAAAAATAATTATCATAAAGTAAAATAAATAAGTAACTAGAAACAAAATAAAATAAAATAAATAAGTTTTTGTTGTAAGTAGAAACAACACAAAATAAATAAAGCAAAAATGAAAACAAAAACAGTGCAAAAAATAAAATATACACCTATTGGGCCACCACGCCCTGAATACGACTATAAACCCATTAATGGGCCAGATTCAGGCCCGCAGGGCCCAATAGGCCCACAGCCGATAGTAATGTAATAGGCTCAAAGCTCAGATTGAGAGGAGCTCGGCGGTGAGCGAGCCGCTTATAAACCATCGCTCGAAGCCTTCGGCCAGCGAGGTGGGACTAAACATCCCACCGCACATCGCGCCAGTTCAAGACGGACCTTAGTCGCGGGCCGAGAAGCGATCATGATTAGTGGTATTTTTAGTCGTTGTTGTCCCAACCGCCACTAAAGGGTCTTTCATAGGAACGAAGCGGCGGTAAACCCTTTAGTCGCTGGGCCGGGAGGCGGATCGCGATTAAAGGTACCTTTAGTCGCGGGTCCGCCTCACCGCGACTAAAGGTTCGTCTATAAATACCTACTTAGCAGTTTTGCTCCCATTCTTCGACGCCAAGGCCGCCGACCGACGATCGACGACGCTGACGCTGGCCTGACGATCGACGGGGCTGCGCGAAGTTGCTCCTGCTCCTGCCTGCCCTGCTTCGCGGCTGCCTTCGCCTTTGCCTCTGGGCTCACGGCTCTGCCGCTCAGCCTGTGCCTCGCTCATTGCCTCGCCGGGCCACGCTGGCTCAAGGCCGCAGAAGAAGAAAGAAGAAGAAAAAGGAAGAAGAAGAAGAAAGAAAAAGGAAAAAGGAAGAAGAAGAAAGAAGAAGAAAGAAGAAGAAAGGAAAAAGGAAGAAGAAGAAAGAAAAAGAAAAAGGAAAAAGGAAGAAGAAGAAAAGGAAAAGGAAAAGGAATTTTTTTTTTTTGTTCTTTTAATTTTAACTAGTTAATTAGTTTAACAAAACGTAAATAATTAACTTAAAACCCTAAACCCCAAAAACAAAAAACAACAAAAAACCGCCAAAGAAAAACAAAAGGAAAAATGAAGAAGAAGAAAGAAGAAGAAAGAAGAAGAAAGGAAAAGGAAGAAGAAGAAAGAAAAAGAAAAAGGAAAAAGGAAGAAGAAGAAAAAGGAAAAAGGAAAAAGGAATTTTTTTTTTTTTTTTTTTGTTCTTTTTAATTTTAACTAGTTAATTAGTTTAACAAAAACGGTAAATAATTAACTTAAAACCCTAAACCCCAAAAACAAAAAACAAATGAAACCGCCAAAGAAAAACAAAAAGGAAAAATGAAGAAGAAGAAAGAAGAAGAAAGAAGAAGAAAGGAAAAGGAAGAAGAAGAAAGAAAAGAAAAGGAAAAGGAAGAAGAAGAAAAAGGAAAAAGGAAAAAGGAATTTTTTCTGTTTTTTCTTTTTTTTTGTTCTTTTTAATTTTAACTAGTTAATTAGTTTAACAAAAACGGTAAATAATTAACTTAAAACCCTAAACCCCAAAAAAAAAAACAATGAAACCGCCAAAGAAAACAAAAAATAAAATGGAGGGCGAAGGGGGGCGGCGAGGGGCGATGCGCATGCTGTGTTTTTTTTGGGATCGAGAGGGGCGAGGGTTATACATGTGTGTCAGTCTCGCCTCCTCTCCGTGACGCCATCGCTCGCCGCCTGCCTCGCTTTCATCATGACACCTCTCCCACCCTTCCTCGCCTCCTTGCCACCGCCTTTCGCCACCGCCACCGCCACCGCTCTTCTTCACTTAATTAATTTGTTTTTACATGTTTCGTGGATCGATATAATGGCGATTATAGAGTCAATTCGATTATGGACAACTATGATCCGGACGGTGAAGCACATATGTTCGCATCATAAACGGCGATATTCAATATGTGCCGACCGAGAAGAAGAAGATGATATCTCTTCTTATCTCAACCTTGACGGTGAAGATGAAGGGCGCCACAAGAAGATGATGTCAAGAAACGCCGATAAACGACGATCTTCAAATGGAAGTAGCAACATTCCCGCCGCCGAGGTATATATATACATTGAGCTCCGTGATACAAACTAACTCGATTTGAATAAATATGTGTACTAACGCTGCCTTCTTTTCTTATTTTAGCCCTCGCCGATCGTCAAACAATCGAGTACGCCGTCAAAGTGCAAACCAGACGATGAAACCAGAGAAACATGCACCATCCAGTTGTCGATCAGGCAACCGGTAAGCCGCTGAGCCCCGCAAGAACGCCACCAAGTTTGTCACCAATGCGAGCTATTGTTAGAGACAACGCCTCGATCACCGCCCAGAGTGGAATGAGCCAAAGAAGGCACGAATTGATGGTTTCACTTTTGTCGATAAGAGAACAAAAAAGATTGCTTCAAGAAGCTTATGGAACATTTCGCTCTACCTCCGAATACAACAAATTGGCGAGGAGGGTAACAAGATTGAGGAAAACAAGGAGAGGAGGAGGCTAGTCAAACACTTCGCTTTCATAAGATGGCCGACGATTCGAAATTCAAGCAAAATCTAGCCCGTGACTTTGTCAAGCGTAACAAGACTCCGGATTTCAGAGGACAATATGAGAAACCGAAGATGATTGGCCAGAATTTGTGAAGCAAAAGAAATCGGAGCAGCTCCTTCAAATATCAAACAAAATAAGGAAAATGCGCTAAGAAGGAGTACAATCATGTTATGGGGCCAGGAGGGTATCGATTTGGGTGCCTAGGTTCGAGAAGATGGAGAACGAAACGAGGCGCGAGGAACTGGCCTGTGTACGGAGGGGATGGGACCCAAGGGCCAAAAGCTGGTGGTACGTGCATGGGGAACGCCAACCTGGAGATGGGGGAGTGTTTACTGTGGCAAATTAATTAAACCCACCCAAACCCTTATTGACGCAATGAAGGATGCTCAAGAGGGAAGATCAAGTTCAACAGAGAGAACGACGCTACCGACAAAGCCCTCGAATCCTGAACACGGAGGACGTAGACGAGGCATGGGGCACATTCGTGGAAAATAGGGTTCCCCTGTAACGATGACCGTGACAACGTAAGCCGTGAAGAGAAAGATGGATCGAAGCGTATGTTGGGCGCGTTGGCATCGAAATGGAAGTGATGAAGAAAACCATGAGTGTACTAGTAGCCGAAAAGAGATTCAGCTGGTGCAGCATGAAGATCATCCAGCGGATCTCGAAGCCAGCAGCGAGAAGCAGCGTGGCTTCCACGGAGGCTCCACCGCGGGTGTAGATGCACCGACGATCGAAATTATCGCACCGGAGCCTCGGTGGTCGAAATTATCGCACCGAGCTTCTCCTCGCTACCCGTGGGACGATATAAAGGAGATGAAAGAATGTCATCAGATATCCTATCGGGAACATGTCCATGAAGGTAGCCATCGGCAAGGCTTACCATGTTTACTCGAGCACTCCACCACAACAACCCCATTAAAGATGGCTATGCTGCTCAGTCACGGTGGAGGACATAGTCCAAGGGTTTGAGGACCTGGAGATTGAAATTGCTACACCAAGGGGAGAAAAGACTTGAAGATGTCAAGCGCCATTACATTCTATGGCAAAAGAAGTTTATCAAGTTTCAAAGCGAGGCGCCAAGGACAACAAGTCCACCCCTCACGGTGGTGGTGGTGGCGGTGGCGGTGGTGGTGGTGGTGGTGGCGGTTCACCCACACCTCCGCACATCACCGACGCCCCTCAGCCCACAACGCCCGGCGGTGATCATCCGCCCCCCAGTCTCGGCCCCAGGGACTGATCGACGCCGCCCCAATCCACCTATGGCAAAGAAGCGTATAGCAGTCCCGATTATTAACCGACCCTTATGTACCTAAGACCACAAAGGTACCGGAGCCATCATCAAGCCTCTCCCACAAGGCCTTGGGAACGAGGTGCCGAGGAAGTCGACGCGCGCTGCTGCTGATTTGGAGAAATGGAAGGCGGACTGCAAGAAGAAAAGAGAGCCCGAGCCCAAGCCAAGATTTTCGATGAGCAAAAGAAGTGGCTAAGTCATTTTGAGCACACCGTCCCAAGCCGCCAAGAATCTCGCCACCGACTATGCACGTGAACTTAAAGGCAGGCACTCATGTTCAAGGAGAACAAAGAGCGGAGAAGGCCGAAGTATAAAAAGCGGGAAACAAGTTGCTCAGCTGGGGAACAAAGTAAACAATCGATTGCCCCGCTTATAGTGGAAGTCCGATGCCCCGAGATCATACAAGCTGCAGAAAGACAGGATTGACTGTAACGTGCCAGCGAGAACAAGCGCCAACTTAGGTATTACTCTTCGTGAACTATTAGACCTTGATGAGTTGCCGCAAGGAGGTAGTAATTACATATGTCAAGAATGGGCCTCGCCGAGCCTCGCGCAGAAAAGGATCTACCGACCAAATGAAACGCTCGCTGAATTGGTACAAGGGTTACATAAAAATAAAAACGCCAAAGAATATATTTATGCGGAAGTTAGACATGAGCATCACTTCAAACATTACTATGTACAAGTTGAACTGAGTGAATTGTTCCAGCTTTTCAAGCATGAGAGTCGACAAATCTATCATCGCTTGCTACGCTCTCGTAAGTGATATTTATTAATTTCTACCCCATCTCGCTCATATTGCCTGCACTATATATATGTCCTAACTATATTGTTGTGTCCTCTATTATATATGCAGTAATGAAGATTAAGGAATGCGAGTAAGGAACATCCATGATGTTGGGTTCATTGACCCACACATCGTTAATGATATTGTGTTGAAGCATTACCTCGCCGACGGAGGCGGCATGCGGGCGCTTTCACAAAGCAGTGAACTCAAAAGTGATATTCTATTTCCTTACCATTTTGGGTGAGTGTTTCGTCTTGAGCATATTCTTTTGTTTACTCCATGCATGGTATGTACGTCGTTAATCGATGAGTTATGCATGACGTGCATCGTATGTATCGGTCCGCAGGTTCCAATCGATTCTGCTAGTAATTAAAGTTAACACCTCGTAATGTCTCGCCCACGCTCTCTCGATAAGGATCCAAAGTTTTGGGTCGACATCGAAAAATGCTGCAGAAGTAATTATTTTCATTCATTTGCGCCTATATCGATTGGCCTATTTCGCTCATTTCTTAATATCAAGTAACTAATAACTCTTGTTCATTTAATTTTCTTTTGCCTCGTAGGGTTTGGAGACGGTTCAGATACAAAGGTCGGTGAATTCAAAAAAGAGCTAGAATTCAAAAGGGTAAAGACTAAGACGGGGATATTCAGCCACCGGCACAATCTATGTGCATACTATGTTCAGAGATGATCCGAGATACACCCCGAGCGGGTTGATTCGAGGATACCAATGCTAAGAGGAATAACCTCCGGGATGCTTAGTCCGTAAGTCGCCCCACCACTTCAAGAGGAACTTAAGGTTCGAGGAAGTCCTCCATCCTAAAGGAGAACACTATCACGAGGACGAGAACTTTATATATTAAATCATGTATGGAAACTTGTTCAAAATTGTATATGGTCATCCGATGATATTGAAATATATTGTATATTCCTCTTGAATTTTTTGGTTCTAATTTCAAATTTATTTGAAATTGTACATTCATATATGCATGTATGTAGTACCGAGAATATATGAAACTCCTTCAAAATTAAAATAAAGCACAAAAGAAATAAAACAATACAAATTAAACAGAAAACAGGTTTAGGGGGGGTAAAACCCTAAACCGGGCCCTTTAGTCGGGGGAAGAACCGCGAAAAGGTCCTCCGCCCGACGGCCACCTGGCGCCCACGTGACGGGCCTTTAGTCGGTTTAA
>JAHHZJ010007293.1:0-14691 GCA_021437245.1 Aegilops speltoides | reverse complement strand
ATTCCACCTCGGTCATATCGTCAAGCTTAGGCGAAGCCCTCGCGCCGTAGAACATCAAGATCGCCACCACGCCGTCAGGCCGACGGAACTCTCCCTCGACACTGCTGGATCGAGTACGAGGGACGCCATCGAAGCTGTACATGTGTCAAGAACTCGGGCGCCGAGTAACGGTGCCGGATCGGTCGGATCACGAGGAGAACGCACGACTACTTCCTCTACGCCAGATCGCTCCGCCGGGTCACAAGGGCACGTGAGACAACACTCTCCTCTCGCTGCTATACATCACCATGATCTTGCGTAGCGAGGAATTTTTTGAAATTACCACGCTCCCCAACAGATTTGGTGCAGTCCGCCCGGCACGCAGAGAGATCCGCCCGCGCCGAGGCAAAGGAAGGGTCATCTTCCGCCGATCTCATGCGCGCTGGATGGCGCCCCGCCGAGCGGGTTCTTCCGCTGCTCGAGCTGTACAACTTGCAGCCGCACCACTCACCCCCAACGCGTGGTGCTTTTCCGCCGCCACCAGGCGAGGGCTACATCGGTGTTCTCCCCACCTCGAGCTATGGGGAATTTTTCTCGGCTCGGTGATTCGCGCCGCCGACACCGCGCAGGCGCAGGCGTGATATCGCGACATCGGCGCACGACGGCCGACAACCCCTTTCCGCCTCATTCTACCGGTGAAGTCGGTGAAGATGTGGCGAAGACGATTTACATGAAGAACGCCGCCACCGACGGGCGATCGGGTCAACTTGCCGCCTTCGACCCCGAGCCGACCGCCGCCGCTTAGTTGGTCCCATCGGACGGTCGCTGCCCCGGAGTCGGGCGCCTGGGCTCGCCCGAAGTCATGACGCAGCGGAGGGGCTCATCGCCCGATCTCCTCGGTCGCCAGGCGCGCCGTACTTCCGCTCTGTTGCCGCCCCACCTCATCTGCCGATGAGCGGCCGGCACGATCCAAGCCGGTCGCACCAAAGACATGCCGCTGGAGAAGTGGCGAACATGGTGAACCTCATCGCCCACCGCAAGTTCACCGACGAGTGGCAGTTCGGCAAGGAGCCGATTCGCGCGACAACCTCCGCCAAAGGTAAGTTGTTTCCGTCAGATTTCGATCTCGCTTGTATCCAACTTCGAGCTCGATCTTGTTGGTATTTGAGCAGAACCTTCACGGCGCCATGCAAAGCGCCACGAGAGAGCAAGCTGTGAGTACGCCCTCGATCATGAGGTCACGACGCCGACGACTCCGACGGGGGCCAGGCCGAGGCCGACGCCGAAGGCGGCGGAGAGGAGGAAGACGGCGGTTCGCATCGCCGGGCGACTTTCGCCGATCGCCCGAGGATGACATCGACGCCGAAAGTCATCCCGCCGCCACCAACCGAGAGCCGCCCTCCAACCAAGCCGGGCGTAAGGCACCACGCCTGGCCGAGGCGCCTGCGGCAGGCCGAAGAAGCCTGTGGGGACCGCCATGCGACTGCGGAGGAGGCGGCCAAGGCCAACCGCTCTAAGGAAGTGAAGAGGCCGCCACTTGTTTCTTCGTGAGTCCCTTGCCCTTTGTTTCTTTTCTAACTTCGCTTGAATCTTCCTGACTTTCCCCTCCTTCTTCTCCAGCGCCCCCCTCTCCCTTGAGAGAGCCGCCGTGCCCTCTGTCATGGGGTCGGGGGCGACGTCCGCCAATACGCGGCGGGTCGATCCCGCCGCCGACCTCCGGGAGGCGACGGAATGGAACGCGCGGGAGAAGCGCGCGGAGGAGGAGGTCGAGCGCCTGGAGAGGGCACAGGCCGAGAAGGCGGCCGCCAACGCCAGCCGCATTCGGATGAGGCCAGAGGCGCCGCGCCGCGCGAACGGATGCCGAGGGGGCCGCTTGCCGCCGAAGCGGCGATGCTCGCTTTCCTCGCTGCTGCCGCCGCTTCGAGTTCACGGGCGATCGGGAGATCGGCACCGCAAACCTCTTGCGGAGGATGGTGACGACGCCGGGCTCGACACCCACGCCGCTTCCGCCACCTCCGCCGCCTCGCCTTTCGAGGCCGCACGGCAAGCAGCCGTGGATTCCGCAGATCCGCCGACCGCGGATGACGCCGGCGCGCAGCTAGCTCCAGTCGCTGCGCCGACACGCCGCCGGAAGTCGAGACGAGCCAAGGCCGCGAGCTCGAGACCGATGTCGCCGGTATGGCGTAACTCGACGCCGAAGCTTCCAAGTTGCAAGCCCACCCACCGGGTGCGCGAAGGCGCACCGCCCGCTGAACCAGCGCTTCGACGTTCACCAAGTTGCGCAAAGAAGGCGGCCTCCAGCCTCTACACCAAGACGATTCGCCCGCGACTCCGTCCGGTATGCTTCGCTTTTTCCTTTTTCGCTTTCTTGTCTTTTTTCAGGGCGCGCCAACGCACTCCACCGGGTGTAGTCCCCGAAGTTCGAGTCGGCCGCCGAGCAGCGGCTCGAACTCCTTCTAGCGAGCTCGGCGGCTGACTTTGCTTTGCCGGCCTTGCAGAGTACCACAACCTCGCGCTTACTGCCTTCAATCGCAACGCTGAAGAGCCGAGGAAGCGGACCGCCGATCCGGGCGGAGAGTCGAGGTGAGCGGATTCTTTCTTCGCTGGGCAAGCGCACAAGACTCCGCTGGTTGAGTCCTCGAGATTCGGCCGACCGCCGAGCGCCGGGCCGGATCTCTTCGGCGATTTTCTTCCTTCTTTCTCCGCTACTGGGCGCATACCAAGGGCTGTAGTCCTCGAGACGGGCCGACCGCCGAGCAATCGGGCCGGATCTCCCGCGACCTTCCTTGTCGACGATGCTTTGTCTTTCTTGAACTTCAGACGCCAATGCCGCTTCTTCAAGGGCAGCCGACAAGGCCAACACCGCCTGGCCGTGGTTAAGGAGGAGGAGGCGATAACCTCGTCTCGAGAGCGCCGACCGGCCGACGACGCACTGGCCGAAAGGTATGACCTCGCTTCGAAAGCGCAGAGGACGCCAAGTCGCGGAAGAGGCCCTCCAGCCGAAGTTCGCTGGCGGAGCGGGCCGCTCGACCGACCGTGAGGCGATGCTGACCTCCGCCATCACGCGCTCGAGGATATTGTCGGCGGTAACTCCCGCTTTCTTCTTGGTTTTCGACCAGGTCGAATCGTTTTCCGGATTTTCCGACAGCTTTTTCTTGTCTTTGGCGCATTTCTTCCCGGGTCACCGCAGCCGCCCTCCGCCATCGAGGCGATCGGGAGGAGCGAGGGCGCAGGGCGGCGATCGCCGCCAACGCTTCAACCATTGACGAGCAGTTTGAGCATCGGCGCCGCTCGCCCCGCCACCGCTGATGCGCCGTTTTCAACGCCACGCGCCAAGTCGTTGCCGCCTCAGGCCGGAGGTGCCGCTTCGCACCGCCAGCTGGACGGCCGACCGGCCGAGGTCGCCACGCCGCTTCAAGCTTGAGGGGTTCATCGGCCTGCACGAGCACGCCGGCCCCGGAGTTCGCTAAGGGTGGTACTGGCTGGACTCGACCGCCTGGCCGCTGCTCCGGCCAGAGGCCCAGTGCCGAGTTGGGGGCCGGGAAGGCGCCTTGTTGAGCTGCTGGCTGCCATCGCCGAGTACACGGACACCAGTGTCTTTGTGCCCGAGCGATCGCCGACGGCGAGGCGGTCCCGCTCGAGTGGTTCGATGCACCCAGAGTACGAGGAGGACTCAAGGAGGTGATCGGCCCAACACCGGGAGGGCGAAGTCTGAGGACGGAGGCGAGGAAGAGGCGCCAGAACACGAGGCAAAGGCCACCACTCGATCAAGGCCCAAAGAAAGAGCCTCGAAGGACCAAAGCATCACTGGCCAAGGCGACTTGCCGAGACCGCCACCTGACCGCCTGACGTCAGCGCCGCCTGCCCGGCCCGGCCCGAGGCCGCCTTAGAGTGCAGCATTTTACCTGCTTTTTTTGTTCTTTGTTTAAAAACTTGTCACCAGAAACAATTCCACCATGGGTGTATTCGCCAAGGGCCTTATGTAAATATTTATCAAATTTCCGCCTTCCTTGCTTTGGCTCTTAGACTTTTTCCTTTGCCGCTTCCTTCGTTGCCGCTTGTTAACCGGGCAGCCGCTCATGGATCGCCGGTCAAGCGCCACTACTTTAGGAGGCAAGTACTAGCCATTTAGAACGCCAGAGCAAGTTTGGTCGAGGGTCGACAGTGCCGATTTCAAGGTCGGCCGCCTTTGATAAAGGTTGAGACTATGATCCGATCGCCGTGAGTCGCTCAAGAGGGGGAAATCGAGCCGCTTGGGCTATGCGAGTTTTAAGTCCTTAGTTGTTATGTGCGCCGCTTTTTCCGCTTCGCTTATCGACAAATACTCATGAAATGGCTCAGAGGAGACGGCTTTTGAGCGCACACATTACTTGTCCGACCTCGTGGAGCATTTCATAGCACATATGGTGAGTCCCCGGCCGACTATTCGACCCGGTGCCGTGACAAGATGATAAAAAGGAGAACGATTTCGAAGCGGGATCCATATCGCATGTAATCAAAGGTAGTCCCCGAGCTCGCCTCGGGGCCTAAGGTCTTAGTACTTAATACAAAAGGAGGGTAGCGTGATACATATCAGCATCAATCGTGAAAATCTTCAAGAAGATTTGTGTTCCACGGCGCCTGCTTCTTGCCGTAGTCGCCTTCTTGCGTGCTCGAGGCTTCGAAGGCCGATCAAGTAGTAGGCGCTGCTCTCAGCACCTTGTCGATGATGAAGGCCTTCCTAAGGCGCCGATAACTTGTGCCGGCCGCTGTTCTCTCGAATCAGCCGGAGCACAAGGTCGCCTCTTGAATGATCTTGGCTTGACCTTGCGGTTGTAGTATCGCCGCAAACTCGGCCGGTAGATGCTGGACCGACCGAAAGTGCCAACAGCCGCCCTTCTTCCAAAGAGGTCGACGCCGCCTTGGCGGCTTTTTCAGCCTCCTCTTCGTGTACATGGAGACTCGGAGAGTCGAATTGTATATCCGCTGGGATGACGGCTTCGCAATCAGAGACGAGGAAGAACGGCGGAAGCCGCTGATCTGCTCGTGTTGTGCGCAGACTCCAGAGGACGGAAGGCAGCTCTTCCATTCAAAGAGTCGCCGAAGCGCCGAGTGGTTCGACCAATCGAGGCTTGATGCCGGATAAGATGAGGCCGCTGGTCCGCTCCACCGGCCGCTTGATCATGGATGGGCAACGGACGCCAGGTCCGGGCCGATGCCTCCTGGTCGCGCAGTAACGAGCCAAGGCGCTTTTGGCGTAAATTGGTGCCGCGGTTCAGTGATGATGCTGTGGGTATGCCATACCGCACCGTGATGTCGGCAATGAAGGTCACCGCCAGGCCCGCGAATTTCTTGATGGGCTTTGCTTCTACCCACTTGGTGAACTTGTCCATCGCGACGAGCAAATGAGTCAGCCGCCGCCGCCTTGAAAGGTCCCACTCATGTCCAGCCCCAAACTGCGAAGGGCCAGCGATTGGGATTGTCTTCGGCAAGGTTTACCAAGGGGCTTGGAGCGAACACCGCATCCCTTGCACTTCTTGACTAGTTCTTTAGCTTCTTCCAGTAAGGCCGGCCAAAAGAAACCGTGTCCGAAGGCTTTGGCCACGAAGCGCCGAGGCCGCATGGTGACCACACTCGCCTCGATGGATGTCTTTGAGGATCGCTGGCCTTGCTTCCGATTCTACGCAGCACAGGTGGACTCTAGTGACGCCAAGGCCCGACTAACTCTCTCTGACTATGGTGTAAGCCGCCGGCGTTGTACTTGCCGAGCCGTAGTCTCATCTCGCAGCAATTTTTGTCGACTAGGAACTTGAGGATGGGCTGCGCCCACGAGGGTGCTGCTATCTCTTCGACCGCCAACACAACGACTTGGACGAGGGTGGCTGGCCGGGAGGCGGCGGTTGGACTCGCCGCTTGCTGAATTGAGGGAATCTCTAGGTCGATCGGCGCAGTCCTCGGCCGATCGGGCGCAGCCCCGGTCTCGATCGGGCGCAGTCCCCGGCCGACCGGCACAGCCCCGGCCGATCGGGCGCAGTCCCCGGCCGACCGGGCGCAGTCCCCGGCCGACCGTGGCTTTTTGAGGTCGCTTGTCGGGTCTTGGAGTCGGATCCGACTTTCTCCGGGGAGCCGCACGAAAATGGAGTTGATTCGTGAAGGCTTGATAGACGGCTTGAGGAGGCGCCAAGGGCGACGCCAGAAGGTATCGCTATGCAGTGGAGCCGACTCGCCAATGCATCTACTTGATCGTTGTCGCTTTCTTGGGACGGAGGAATTCAAGATCCTTCAAAATATCCGCCGAGCTGTCGCACCAAGAAGCGGTAGCTTGCCATGTTTGCGCCCTGGCATCCCACCGGATGATGATCGCCGACCACTGTGTCGGAGTCGCCAGAGTACGTGATCCGCGAATGCCGAGTTCCTTGGCAAGCCGGAGCCCGTGGATGAGCGCTCATATTCGGGCGACGTTGTTGGAGGCGGCAAAGTGGATTTGCAGCACGATTTGAGCTTGTCGCCTTTGGGGAGGTGGAGGACGACGCCGGGTCCGAGGTCGAGCGCATCTTGGAGCCGCGAAATGCAGCCACCAATGAGTAGAGTCGGGCGCAGCAAACAGGTATTGAGTCTCGCCCACGACGAGGAAGTCGGCTACCATGATTTGATGGCGGTGCGAGGTTGGTAGTAGATGGTGTAGGGAGCCGATCGCTAGCCCACTTGGTGACTCGGGCCGAAGCATCTCGACTCGATGATCTCGGCGAGTGGAGCGTGCGCACTACGGTGATAGGATGCTCTTGAAAGTAGGGCTTCACTTTTCGGCAAAATGCACGCCAGAGCACATCTTCCGTAGTGAGGGTAGTTCTGCTTGGAGGTCGACAAGACTCGCCAATTAATATATCGGTCTCGACCGAGCGCCTTGCCTTCCTCCTTGCGCTCGACTACAACAACTGTGCTGACTACCCGGCTGGTGGCGGCGATGTACAAGAGCATGGGCTCTTTGGGAGTCGGAGCCGCCAATACGGGGGGAGTCGCCAGCATCTTCTTCAGTTGGAGAAATGCCTCATCTGCCTTGTGGTTCCACTCAAAGAAAGTGGTCTTCTTCATCAATTGATACAACGGCAGAAGTTTTCGCCAAATTGATCGATGAATCGCTTATTGAAGCTAAGCAGCCGTGAACTTCAAGACATCCAACAATGGGCCGGGGACCTCCATCCTCTCAATGGCCTTGATCTTCACAGGTTGCACTTATGCCGCTGCTCGAGACCGTGAAACCAAGGAGCTGGCCGGCCGACCAACACGCATTTCTCCGGGTTGAGCTTGATCTCGAATCGGCGCAGATTCTCAAAGGTCTCTTTGAGATCTTCTAGCAGCGCCCCACGCTCGCTTTTACCACCACATCATCTACATAAACATGGGCGCTCCTCGCCGAGTTGCTTGAGGAGGCACTTCGCATGCAACGCTGAAAGGTGGCGCCGCATTCCTCGTCAACGCCATCGCTGCAGCGTATATTCCAAACGGCGTGATGAATGCGGTCTTCACCGTTCGCCGGATTCAGCTTTTGATCCGTGATATCCCGAGTATGCATCCAAGAAGCTCAACAGCTCGCGATCCGCCAGGAGTCTATCACCGATCGATCCTTGGCAGAGCAAACGGATCCTTCAGCAGCTTTGTTGAGGCTGGTGTAGTCGATGCACATCCGCCATCGCTTGTTCTTCTTCAAGCATCAAAGACAGGTTGGCCAGCCATTCCGAAAAACACCTCCATGATGAAGCCGCTGCCGAGCCGGGCCATCTCTTCTCCCACTACTCTTCTTTTTTCTTCGTCGACAAAGGGCGAAAGGCTGCCCGACGGGCTTCACATCCGCCCGACATGTAGCTTGTGCTCGGCGACCTGGCTTGTACACCGCATGTCCTTGGGGGACCACGCCAAGATGTCCCGATTCTCACGGAGGAAATCGACGAGCTCGCTTTTCCTATTTGTCGCCGAGGCCAAAGGCCCACGACAACAGACTCTCTCGGGTGCTCCGGTCCAAGGGTATCTTCTGGTTTCTTTAGCCGCTTGAACGATCCTTCGCCTCCGACTTTGGGGTCGGGCGACATCTCCGCTGCTTCCCAGCCATCGCCACGACGCGATCAAGGAGCCGCCGCTGCATGATCACCAAAGACTCGCCAGCCGACCGCTTTCTCACCGACAAAGTGACGACTTTTTGTAGTCGCCATGACGGTCAGATCCCTTGAGGTCGGCATCTTCATCTTGAGGTAGGCGAGGGGGAACCGCCATGAATTTGGCCGAGCAGCCGACCTAGCAGCGCGGGTACGGGTTTCCAATCCACCACCTCGAACCAGATTGGCTCTCGCGGAAGTGATCTTTGTCTCCAAGAGGACATCTATCGTGATCTTGCCAATCGGCGAGCAGAGAGGCCGGCACGATTCCATGGAACACGCGTGCGGCGTTGCTCGCAGCTGCCTCCGCCGATTCCGAAGCCCATGGTATCCTTGTACAGATGTTTATGCTGCGCCTCCGCTTATCGTGACCCGCGAGAAACGGGCGCTCGCTTGTCTGGTTAAGGTTGCTCCGAGAACCAACGCAGAAGAGCCCGGACCGCATCACCTTCGGGTGATCCGCCTGACTCCACCGAGCAGGCTTCTGACCAAGGCATGAACTCAGGGCTTCGCCACATCGCTGACTTTGTCGCTGGCGCCGCGCCGATCATCTCGCCAGATCGTGAACACTACGTGATGCTCGCGTGCTCTTCGAACTCGTTTTGACCGCTACCGACGCCGAAGGCCGGCGGCGGAGGCGGCGGATGGCGGCGGCGGCCCCTCAGGCGGCGGAGGGCGAGGCCGCCTCCTCTTGGCGATCCCGACGAGCCGCTGGCACTTCCCGGTGGTGTGGTTTGACGGTTTCCAAGCCGCTATGAAACTTGCAAGGACCATCCAGAGTCTCGCTCATAAGAGAAAGCCGCAACCAGCTTGACTTGCCACCTTTCGCCGCTGGCCGAGGCTGCCCATCCGCCGCCGATCTTCATCGTCAGCGACCGCCGATCGCTGGTAGTCGGCCGGGGCTTTGGCGCTTGTTGCCGCTTCACAGTCGCTGCCGGCCGGCGCCTCCACCGGGCGCCTGGGAGCCCGGGAGTCACTTTGCCACCGCTGGCTGACTTGGATCTCCGCCTTCATAGAGGAGTCGGCCGCATGCATTTGTTCCGCTATGATTAGCGCTGTCGAGGGTTTCTGTGCTCGCCGCAGAGGAGCTTGTGCTTGAGGAGGGTGCCCTCTCGCACCCGGCCGTGAAAGTACTAAATGGCTCTGCACTCTGCACGCCCGCAGGAGTTTCTGAGTTCGCCCCAGCGCATGAGGTAGTCGCCGATTCTTCGGGCCTTGACGACAAGGAGAGCCGGGCGCGCTTGGGAGGTCGCCAGTATGTGCCGATGAAGGCGCAATGAAGGCTTCAGTGAAGTCGACCCAGCTGTTGATGCTGCGGGCTTCAGTTGTTCACCATGTCCGCCATGCCTGGAGCATGAGGGGAACATACTTGACGGCGATTCGCTTGTTGCCATGCATGGCGCCGACGTCAGAGTAGTCTATCACCAATCCTCCAGCCTTCACGGAGCCGTGTACTTGGGCGATCTCGAGGGAGCGGAACCCTTGGGGAAGGGCTCGCTTCGACACGGGCCCGGCAAGGCGACCCACTGCCTTTTCTTCTTCTAACGCCAGGATCTGTGGAGTCGGTCGATCCGTGCGGCGGCATCGTTTTCCGACTCCTCGGCTGCCAAGGCGATCTCCGAGAGTCGGATGCTCAACAAAGCGGCGAGAGACTCGCCGTTTCTTCGGGCGGGAGGCAGATAATCGCTCGCCGCTTCCATCGCTCGGGACGCCATCTTGGTCGCGCCAATGGAGATGCGAACCGCCAGGGCTCGAGCCGGCCTTTCTTCTTTCTCCCGCGATTTCGCCACCGGGCGCCCGGAGGTCGCGCTTTGATCTCGGGAGGGGTAAGTCGCTATTCTGCTGCCGCTGCTGCGGCTTGCTGCCGCTTGCTGGTTTCAAGCAGCTACCGCCGAGGAGCTGCTGAACTCGCCTCGCTATTACACGGCGCTTCGCCGAGGTTTCTTAGTTTTCGTCGCCGCTGGGCGGCGCGATGTTCTCCGCGGGGTGGCGACACGGGCGCCGCCCAACAGACGGGCGATGGTCCGCCAGGCGCCGACCACACCGAGACGGTTCGCCCACGGAGCCGGCGAGCCGCCTACGCGGTCCATCTCGCGCTGATATGCTTCGACAAGCGCCTCATGCTTGCCAACTTCTTGGCGCTTTCAATGATCTGAAGGTGGCGCTTCCAAAGATCTTCGCTCGCCCTTCGAGGGCGCGACGATGTCTCGCAGGGCCGCAGTAGCGGGTCCTCGGCGCTTCCGGAGTGCTCGCCGTGATCGATGACGAGCACCTCCGGACGGCACTTCCGCCGCTCTCTCATACGGAAGCGTTTCGTCAGACACCACCACGCTGGTGGGGAAGGTATCGCGATAGGGCGCCGGAGTCGCATCAAAGATCGGGTCGGAGGAGCCACGGACTCCAAGTCTACGGCGGGCTCACCGACGACTTGAAGTTGGTCGAGGAGGCCCGCGAGAAGGTTTCGACACCCGCTCAAGGCCGGGCGCAGTTTCGCCGGAGAGGCGACTCACCGATGCGAGTTCGGCGAGGCCGCCGCACAGCGGCTTCGCGCCACAGAACAAGATCGACGCAGACCATCTCGGCGAAGCCGCTGGCTGCGCCGCCAGGAGGAAGAGGGTTCCGGCCCGTAACAGATCTCCGGACGACGGTGCACCTCGCCTCACTTGGGGCGCCAAATGTCGGGGTTGCGCGACATATGCCAACGGGTGGCTTATCATGGTGGGGGCGAGAGAACGTCCGCCGGTGCTCGAAACGGATGAGGCGAAGACATGCACGCCGCGCGATCTTACCCAGCTTCGGGCTCTTCGAGAGATAACACCTCATCGCTGCTCATGGGTCTCCGTGATGATCACTATGGGTGACAAGACAATGGTGCTCCTCGAGCTGTTTTAAAGGGGGAGGAGCGAGGCTGGCTTCTTCCTTGCGCTTATGTGTCTAAAACCTACTAGGGCCGAACCTTTGCATGGGTGCCCCGGGGTTTATAGAGCCTACCCCTCGGGGTACAATGGTAATCCGACCGGGCGGGGCCCCACCATCGGGCCTCTTGCAGCCTGCCCTCCCTGCCGCCTGGGCCTGGGCTGACATCGGTGGGCCTCAAGGGACATGCACAACACTGCAGCGCCCCCGATGACGCAGGCTCGGTCATGGGGTCGTGGGAACAAGGCCGCCTGTCCTGTCAGATCACTGCCGCCACTCCCCGCCCAATCTGCTTTATGGCTTAGGACTCGCCGAGGCGCCGACTGGGAGGCCGACCAGAGGGCCGCCTCGACTCTCCGCCGCCTTCCTCTATCTCACCGACGGGTTCTGGGCGATCTCCGGCCAGACGCCATCGTTGTGGGCACAAGGTCTTGTGCACTGTGGTCGAGAAACAGGAGGCATGGCACAAGGTCGCGCCTCACCGGAGATCTCCCCGTGATGCGGCTCATCAGAGCCATGCCTCGCTTCCCTGCAGGTCCGAGGGGACAGCCACGATGGGGCAGACTCAGATCGGTTCGTGAAAGGTCGCGGGCCGACTCGCAGCTGCCCTTGAGAGGTCGCAAGTCTCGAGTCGGCTTGTCCCGGTCGCCATCTTGAGGGCTCGCCTCAAGGTCGCCACCTGGGACTCGGCCTTCAAGGTTGTCACCGACTCGCCTTGTCAAGGTCGCCACCGACTCGGCCTTCAAGGTCGCCACCGACTCGCCTTCAAGGTCGCCACCGAATCGGCCGAGGGCGCCTGCCCCGATGTCTTGAATATCCTCGGTCTCGGGTCAGCCTTACCCATGGCCCATTACTCTGACACGAGGTATATATAGGAGGAAGGAGTATGTTGGTGGAGTTCCGAGGCCCACGAGGTAGGCGCGCTTAGGGGCGCCTCCACCTCGTGGCCTCCTGAGACTTCTTGGAGTAGGGTCCAAGTCTCTGGATCACGCTCGTTGGAAAATCACGATCCCAAGGTTTCATTCCGCTTGGACTCCGCTTGATATTCTGCTTTCTTCAAATACCGAAAAAGGCAAAAAAAATAGCAATTCTAGGCTGGGCCTCCTTAATAGGTTAGTCCCAAAAGTAATATAAAAGTGGAAAATAAAGCCCAATATAGTCCAAAACAGTAGATAAAGTAGCATGGAGCAATCAAAATTATAGATACGTTGGAGACGATCGCATCCCCAAGCTTAAATCCTCGCTTCGCCTCGAGTAGGTAAATGATAAAAAGAATTTTTGATGCGGAGTGATACTTTGGCATAATTTCAATGTAAATCTTCTTAATTGTGATATGAATATTCATATCCAAAAGATTCAAGACAAAAGTTCATATTGACACAAAAATAATAATACTTCAAGCATACTAATCAAAGCAATCATGTCTTCTCAAAATAACATGGCAAAAGAAAGTTATCCCTACAAAATCATATAGTTAGGCTATGCTTCATTTTCATCACACAAAGATGTTCCCAACTTCTATACCCCCGATGACAAGCCAAGCAATTGTTTCATACTTAAAATAATCTCAAACTTTTTCAACCTTCACGCAATACATGAGCGTGAGCCATGGATATATAGCACTATGTGTGGAATAGAATATGATGATGGGGATTGTGTGGAGAAGACAAAAAAAGAGAAAGTCTCACATCAACTAGGTGTATCAACGGGCTATGGAGATGCCCATCAATAGACATCGATGTGAGTGAGTAGGGATTGCCATGCAACGGATGCACTAGAGCTATAAATGCTCAACAAAAGAAAACTAGTGGGTGTGCATCCAACTTGCTTGCTCACGAATACCTAGGGCATTTGAGGAAGCCCATCGTAGGAATATACAATCTAAGTTCTATAATGAAAATTTCCCACTAGTATAAAAAGACAACTTATGAGACTCACTACATGAGGAACAAGGTGCTACTTCGAAGCACAATATATGAGACTCACTACATGAAGAACAAGGTGCTACTTTGAAGCACAAGTGTGGAAAAAGAGATAGTAGCATTGCCCTTTTTTGGCCTTTCTTTTTTTCTTTTTGGCCTTTCTCTATTTTTTGGGCAATTCTCTAATAATGATGATCATCACACTTCTATTGATTACAACACAAGGATTACAACTTGAAACTTAGAACAAGATATGACTCTATATGAATGCCTCCGGCGGTGTACTGGGATGGTGCAATGAATCAAGAGTGACATGTATGGAAAATAATGCATGGTGGCTTTGCCACAAATACGATGTCAACTACAAGATCATGCAATTGCAATATGACAAAAGTAATGTATGTCATGATGATGATGGTGGAAGTTGCATGGCAATATATCTCGGAATGGCTATGGAAATGCCATGATAGGTAGGTATGGTGGCTGTTTTGAGGAAGATATAAGGAGGTTTATGTGTGATAGAGCATATCGTATCACGGGTTTGATGCACCGACGAAGTTTGCGCCAACTCTCAAGGTGAGAAAGGGTAATGCACTGCATCAAGAGGCTAGCAATGGCGGAAAGGTGAGAGTGCGATAATCCATGGACACAACATTAGTCAAAAGGACTCATATACTTATTGCAAAAATTTAGAAGTCATCAAAAATTCAAGTACTACACGCATGCTCCTAGGGGATAGATTGGTAGGAAAAGACCATCGCCGTCCCCCGACCGCCACTCATAAGGATGCACAAGCCGTGTACACTTCATGTTTCAAATTTGTTACACAACTTTAACCATACGTGCATGCTACGGACTTGCAAACTTCAACACAAGTATTTCTCAAATTCATAATCACCCAACTAGCACGACTTTGATATTATCACCTCCATATCTCAAAACAATTATCAAGCATCAAACTTATCTTAGTATTCAATTCACTCAAAAGAAAGTTTCACATATCTTGAACACCAAGTATATTAACATTAAGCAAATTACCATGCTACAAGACTCTCAAAATAATCTAAGTGAAGCATGAGAGATCAATAGTTTCTTTAAAACAAATCCACCACTGTGCTCTAAAAGATCTAAGTGAAGCACTAGAGCAAAAATTATCACGCTCAAAAGATATAAGTGAAGCACTATGAGCAAAACTATCAAGCTCAAAAGATATAAGTGAAGCACATAGAGTATTCTAACAAATTCCAATTCATGTATGGCTCTCTCAAAAGATGTGTACAGCAAGGATGATTGTGGTAAACTAAAGCAAAGACACTAATAATACAAGACGCCCAAGCAAAACACATATCATGTTGGTGAATAAAATATAGCTCCAAGTAAATTACCGATGGAAGTGGATTTAAAGAGGGATGCCTTCCGGCATCCCCAAGCTTTGACTTTTGGTGTCCTTGGATTATCTTGGGGTGCCATGGGAATCCCAAGCTTAGGCTCTTGCCGCCCTTGTTCCATAATCCATCAAAAGAATTCACCCAAAACTTGAAAACTTCACAACACAAAACTCAACAGAAATCTCGTAAGCTTCATAGAGAAAGAAAACAAAAGACTACTTCAAGGTACTGTAATGAACTCATTCTTTATTTATATTGGTGTTAAACCTACTGTATTCCAACTTCTTTATGGTTTATAAACCAATTTACTAGCCATAGATTCATCAAAATAAGCAAACAACACACTAAAAACAGAAT
>JAHHZJ010007289.1:0-22363 GCA_021437245.1 Aegilops speltoides | reverse complement strand
ATCGTCTGATCGTTGTCAAAGCTTGCATCGACGTAACCATTTACGACTAGCTCTTTGTCACCTCCATATACGAGAAACATATCCTTAGTCCTTTTCGTATTTCAGATGTTCTTGATCGCTGCCTAGTGATCCACCTCGATTACTTTGGTACCTTCCCGCCAAGCTTATTGCTAAGCATACATCGTGTCCGGTACACAAGATTGCATACATGATGGAGCCTACGGTGAAGCATAGGAACATTTTTCATTTTCTCTATCTTCTCACTGTGGTCGGGCATTGAGTTTGACTCAACTTCACACCTTGTAGCACAGCAAGAATCCTTTCTTTGCCCGATCCATTTTGAACCTTTTCAAAATTTTGTCAAGGTATGTGCTTTGTGAAAGTCCTATTAAGCCCTTGATCTATCTCTATAGATCTTGATGCCCAATATGTAAGCATCTTCACCGAGGTCTTTCATTGAAAAACTTTTATTCAAGTATCCCTTTATGCTATCCAGAATTTATATCATTTCCAATTAATAATATGTCATCAACATATAAAACTAGAAATGCTACAGAGCTCCCACTCACTTTCTTGTAAATACAAGTTTCTCCAAAAGTCCAGATAAAACCATATGCTTTGATTACACTATCAAAGCGCTTATTCCAACTCCGAGATGCTTGCACCAGTCCATAAATGGAACGCTGAGCTTGCACACTTTGTCAAGACCTTTGGATCAACAAAACCTTCCGCTGCATCATATACAACTCTTCTTCTAGAAATCCATTCAAGAATGCAGTCTTGACATCCATTTGCCAAATTTCATAATTATGAAATGCAGCAATACCTAACATGATTCGGACAGACTTAAGCATCGCCACGGGTGAGAAAGTCTCATCGTAGTCAACCCCTTGAACTTGTCGAAAACCTTTCGCAACAAGTCGAGCTTTATAGATAGTAACATTACCATCAGCGCCGCCTTCTTATTAAAGATCCATTTATTCTCAATGGCTTGCCGATCATCGGCAAGTCAACCAAAGTCCATACTTTGTTTTCATACATGGATCCCATCTCGATTTCATGGCCTCTAGCCATTTTATGGAATCTGGCTCATCATCGCTCTCATAGTTCGTTGGTTCATCATGGTCAAGTAACATGACTTCCGTAATAGGATTACCGCATCATTCTGGTGCGGATCTTACTCGTAGACCCACGAGGTTCAAGCGAAACTTGATCTCAAGTTTCATGATCAATATCATTAGCTTCCTCACTAATTGGTGTAGTTGTCACGAACCGGTTCGCGATGAACTACCTTCCAATAAGGGAGTAGATACAGTTATCTCATCAAGTTCTACTTTCCTCCCACTCACTTCTTTCGAGAGAAACTCCTTCTAGAAATGATCCATTCTTAGCAACGAATGTCTTGCCTTCGGATCTGTGATAGAAGGTGTACCCAATAGTCTCTTTTGGATATCCTATGAAGACACATTCGATTTGGGTTCGAGCTTATCTGGTTGAAGTTTCTTCACATAAGCATCGCAGCCCCAAACTTTAAGAAACGACAACTTTGGTTTCTTGCCAAACCACAGCTCATAAGGCGCCGCCTCAACGGATTTAGATGGTGCCCTATTTAACGTGAATGCGCCGCCTCTAAAGCATAACACCAAAACGATAGCGTAAATCGGTAAGAGACATCATAGATCGCATCATATCAAGTAAAGTACGACACAACGCTCGACACACCATTTAGTTGTGGTGTTCTAGGTGGTGAGTTGCGTAAACTATTCCGCATTGTTTCAAATGTAAACCAAACTCAGAACTCAAATATTCTCCTCCACGATCGATCGAGAAACTTTATTTTCTTGTTACGATGATTTTCCACTTCACTCTGAAATTCTTTGAACTTTTCAAATGTTTCAGACTTGTGCTTCATTAAGTAGATATACCCATATCTCGCTAAATCATCTGTGAAGGTGAGAAAATAACGATATCCGCCACGAGCCTCAACATTCATCGGACCACATATCTCGTATGTATGATTTCCAACAAATCTGTTGTCTCTCCATAGTTCCGAGAACGTGTTTTAGTCATCTTGCCCATGAGGCACGGTTCGCAAGTACCAAGTGATTCATAATCAAGTGATTCCGTAAGTCCATCAAGATGGAGTTTCTTAATGCGCTTTTACAATCGATATGACCTAAACGGCAAGGCTACAAATAAGTTGCACTATCATTATCAACTCTGCATCTTTTGGCTTCAACATTATGAATATGTGTATCACTACTATCGAGATTCAATAAAATAGACCACTCTTCAAGGGTGCATGACCATAAAAGATATTACTCATATAAATAGAACAACCATTATTCTCTCGATTTAAATGAATAACCGCTCTCGCATTAAACAAGATCCAGATATAATGTTCATGCTCAACGCCGCACCAAATAACAATTATTCTGGTCTAAAACTAACCGAAGGTAGATGTAGAGGTAGCGTCGATCGCGATCACATCGACTTTGGAACCGCTTCCCACGCATCGCCACCTCGCCCTGGCCGCTCGCTTATTCCAGTAGTCCCCTGCTTCGAGTTGCAAATATTAGCAATGTAACCAAGATCAAATACCTGTGCTACTACGAGCTCTAGTTAGGTACACATCAATAACATGTATATCACATATACCTTTGTTCACTTTGCCATCCTTCTTATCCGCCAAATACTTGGGGCATTTCCGCCTCAAAGTCCATTTCCTTGCAAAGAGAAGCACTCAGCTTTGAGGCTTAGGTCCAGCTTTGGGTTCTTCTTGAGCAGAACTTGCTTGTCGCTCTTCTTGAAGTTCCCTTTCTTCCCTTTGCCCTTCTTCTTGAAACTAGTGGTCTTGTCAACCATCAACACTTGATGCTCCTTCTTGATTTCTACCTCCACGGCTTTCAGATCACGTAAGAGCTCGGAATAGTCTTGTTCATCCCTTGCATATTATAGTTCATCACGAAGCTCTTGTAGCTTGGTGGCAGTGAGTAGAGAATTCTCGCCAATGACACTATCTTATCGTGAAGATTAACTCCCACTTGAATCAAGTGATTATTGTACCTGCATATTCTGAGTATGTGTTCACCGACGTAACTATTCTCCATCTTGCAGCTATAGAACTTATTGGAGACTTCATATCTCTCAATCCGGCATTTGCTTGAAATATTAACTTCAACTCCTCGAACATCTCATATGCTCCATGACGCTCAAAACGCCGTTGAAGACCCGATTCCAAGCCGCTTAGCATGGCACATCAACTATAGAGTAGTCATCATGTTTTGCTCGCCAGACGCTCATAACGCCTCCGTCATTGCCTCGCAGCAGTTCGCACCTAGCGGTGCTTCCAGGACATAATTCTTCTCGGCAGCAATGAGGATAATCCTCGATTACGGACCCAATCCCGTAATTGCTACCATCATCTTTCAACTTTGCTTTCAAGGAACGATTAAAATTCAACGAAAGCAACAGACGAGCCATCTATCTACAAACAAACATAGACAAGCAAGATACTATCAGTACTAAGTTCATGATAAATTTAAGTTCAATTAATCATATTACTTAAGAACTCCCACTTAGATAGACATCTCTAGTCATCTAAGTGATCACGTGATCCAAATCAACTAAACCATAACCGATCATCACGTGAGATGGAGTAGTTTTCAATGGTGAACATCACTATGTTGATCATATCTACTATATGATTCACGCTCGACCTTTCGGTCTCCGTGTTCCAAGGCCATATTTGCATATGCTAGGCTCGCCAAGTTTAACCTGAGTATTCTCATGGTGCAAAACTGGCTTGCACCCGCTGTAGATGGACGAGAGCTTATCACACCCGATCATCACGCGGTGTCTCGACGAACTTAACTTTGGCAACGGGCATACCTGTGGAGAACACTACTTGATAATTTTAGTGAGAGATCATCTTAAAATGCTACCGCAAACAAAGCAAGATAAGATGCATAAAGGATAAACATCACATGCAATCAATATAAGTGATATGATATGGCCATCATCATCTTGTGCTTGTGATCTCCATCTCCAAGCACCGTGATCACCATCGCCACCGCGCCGACACCTTGATCTCCATCGTAGCATCGTTGTCGCCACGCCATCTATTGCTTCTACGACTATCGCTACCGCTTAGTGATAAAGTAAAGCAATTACGGGCATTTGCATTTCATACAATAAAGCGACAACCATATGGCTCCCGCCAGTTGCCAATAACTTCGTTACAAAACATGATCATCTCATACAATAAAATATAGCATCACGCCTTGACCATATCACATCACAACATGCCCTGCAAAACAAGTTAGACATCCTCTACTTTGTTGTTGCAAATTTTACGTGGCTGCTACGGGCTTAGCAAGAACCGTTTACCTACGATCAAAACCACAACGATAGTTTGTCAAATAGACTCGTTTTAACCTTCGCAAGGACCGGGCGAGCCACACTCGGTTCAACTAAAGTGAGAGAGACAGACACCCGCTTAGCCACCTTTAAGCACGAAGCTCGAACGGTGAAACCAGTCTCGCAGAAGACGCTTGTAATGTCGGTCCGCCGCTTCATCCAACAATACCGCTAAACCAAAGTATGACATGCTGGTAGGCAGATGACTTATATCGCCCACAACTCACTTGTGTTCTACTCGCATATAACATCAACGATAAAACCTAGGCTCGATGCCATCGTTGGGGAACGAGTAATTTCAAAAATGGAGTCCTCGACTAGGGGTGTCCGGACAGCCGACTATCAATATCCGCCGGACTCCAAGACTACGAAGATACAAGATTGAAGACTCCGCCCGTGTCCGGATGGGACTTTCTTGGCGTGGAAGGCAAGCTTGGCAATACGGATATGTAGATCTCCTACCATTGTAACCGACTGTAACCCTAGCCTCCTCCGTGTCTATATAAACCGGAGGGCTTTAGTCCGTAGGACAACATACATTACAACAATCATACCATAGGCTAGCTTCTAGGTTTAGCCTCCTTGATCTCGTGGTAGATCCACTCTTGTACTACCCATATCATCAATATTAATCAAGCAGACGAGGGTTTTACCTCCATCGAGAGGGCCCAACTCGGGTAAAACATCGTGTCCTCGCCTCCTGTTACCATCCGCCTAGACGCACAGCGGGACCCCTACCCGAGATCCGCCGGTTTTGACACCGACATTGGTGCTTTCATTGAGAGTTCCTCCGTGTCGCCACCGATAGAGCGGATGCTCCACCCGCCTTCAAAGACGGTGTTTTCGCCGAGGGGCCTTGGCCGCCGCCAAACTATCCGCTTGGTGGTTTTCTCATGACCGTCCGTCCGCCGCCGCTTCGCAATGACTTCAAGTCGCCGAAGCAATCTTCGCCAGCCCTAAAGCTGCCGAACAGCTTGATCCAATAGAGCTCTCGCTCGTTAACGAGCTCTGATCGTGATCGCCGCCTCGAGTCGCTACGACTACAACCAGATTGGGCTTAAAACCGATCCGAGAGAGATTAACTCTCCCTGTGCCACCCACCACGCCGCAGTGGTAGAGGAGCAATACGGCAACTCTTTGCCGTTGTTGAAAACAATTCATGTCCGATTCCCAACCTCCATGCCGGATTCCCGCGAGGGACGGACTTCGATCGAGCATTGAACTTAAAATCATGCATCGCCTTCGACTCGCTGGATTGTGCCCAAAGAAACCAAACTTCCGAATTCGAAACCCTTGGCCTTTGAGCCTCAAGATGGGCAGGATCCGGATTTTATTCCACCCACCCGCCTGCATATATGCGATCTATCTCTAATACGGCAAGAGCCTACTCAAACAAAGACATCACTATCGGGCCGATTCTCCCGTTATGGACAGATAAAGGACTGCCGAGAGGAAAACGCAATATCAATCTTTCGCAATAACCGCACGGACAAGGGAATACTAAACGCCATTGATCGTCGCAAAATTACGCGCTTCACCGATCCGCATCCATTGTACGAAAGTACCAGGCGATGGAGAGTTTCCGGAAAACCGAAAATCAATTTTGGGATAATCCGGCCCCAAACCCAGTCCACAGTAAAAGGGCGCCTTACACTCAGGCCCCAGATGCAAAAACGAAAAACAAAACCCAATAAGGGAAACGGAACCAGATCGAGGGATGGCTCAATGGACCCCGTAAGTTTATAGTACGAGGGAGCCGCCCCAACACATAGCCTTCGAGCATGTTGATATTACGGCAGTGGCCAAAAGTGGCGAAGAGCTTCTAGCCCCGAAACCACTCCAACAATACCAAAGACGGTATCAATAGCTTCGAGACTTTCGTGATCAAATAATATGCGAAAACGAATAATCCGCGAACTCGCCAAGTCTACCAAGTAGCAACAAAGAATCCATGGAGCGACACAATTATTACCTTCAATGCCAGCGACGAGCCCACATTCAACAACCAGAGCCCCACCAAGACCGGTACTTAGTCCCATAGTGGACGGCTTTCGATCGACAAAAGTCCTCATGGATGGCGGCAGCGACTAAACCTCATTTATGAGGAAACTCATAAAAATGGAAATCGATTGAGCCAGATTGAGCGAAGCAAAGACAACCTTTAGAGGAATAATCCCTAGCCGGAAGCGCTGCACCGAAAAATCACACTCGATGTGGTGTTCGCCTCCGACAATTACAGATCCAAGAAGTCACGCCTGTGGCCCTGCTCAGCAGCGGGTATCACGCCATATTAGGACGAGAGGCATTCACAATTTTTCAAGCAATACCTCATTACGGGTACATGAAGCTCAAAATGCCTCGGCCAGCGGAATAATCACTCTCGCTAGTGATCCGACATAGCACTCGCGCCCGAAAACAAGACAGCCGCACTAGCCCTCGAGGCACTATCCAAGCCTTAGCGGCAGAGGAACTCATCACACAAGGCTTCACGGTGAACAGGACGATGTGATACTCGATAAAAGATCCAAGTCCACCTCCTTCAAACCAGCAGATGAGATAATAAAATTCCAGGTCCATCCAACGGACCCAACAAAGACGGCCTCCATTGGGGCACAATTGAACCTCAAGTAGACGCCAGATCGCGCGAATTCCTTCGGGAAAATTGGGATATCTTCGCCGCATCCTTCGACATGCCCGAATCCCACGCAGTTGGCGTAACACAGCCTAAACATCCTAAAGGATTTAAGCCACCAAACAGCTCTTCGACGATTTTCCGAACCCAAAAGACAGTAATGGGAGAAGAGCTAGCCAAACTATTGGAAGCCGGATTCATTAGAGATATCAAACATCCGGACTGGCTAGCAAATTTGGTGATGGTACCAAAGAAGGATAAATCCTGCGCCTGCGGTCGATTTTAAAGACCTCAATAAGGCTTGCCCAAAGGATCCTTCCTCTCCCCAAGATCGATCAAATTATCGATGCTACAAAGCAGGCACGATTCATTGCTTCCCGGACGATACTCGCTATCATCAAATCAAGATGGCGGAAGGCACAAGCCGCAACGGCATTTATCACTCCATATGGACCATTCTGCTTCAACACGATGCCCTTCGACTTAAAAACGCCACAAGCAATATATCAGCGCATGATTCAAACATGTCCGCCACCCAGATCGGCAAAACAATGAGAGATACGAGACGACGAGTCGCAAAACAAAACACGCCGAAACTTTAGTAGACGATTTGAGGCTCACATTCGACAACCTCAGAGCATATGACATCAAGTGAATCCGAAAATGCGCTGCGCGCATCAACCGAAAGCTCGCTGGCTTCATCGTATCCGTAGAGGAATTGAAGCAACCGCTAAAATCCGAGCTCACACAGCTTGGATATTCCAAAAGACCTCAAACAAATACAAAATTAACAGATGCGTGGCAGCCTTAAGCCGCTTTATCTCCGCTTAGGAGAAAAGGCGCTGCTCTATCGCCTCCTCAGCGCACCAACACTTCGAGTGGACGGATGCCGCCACCGCCGACTCAAGAAATAAAGGCCATATTGGCAACAACCGTCCCGGCTGCGCCCACTTTGGGCGTAACCAATGTTGTTATACATCGCAGCAACGCATCAAGTTGTAAGCGCGTCCTCGCCGTCGAACGAGTGATGTAAGGGCATAAATTCTCTTCAAAACCAGGTATTATGTATCCACCGTGTTAACCCCCGCAATCCTGCTACCCGCACTATCGTAAGATAGCATATGCGGTGTTCATGGCGCCCCGAAGCTCCGCACTACTTTCAAGAGTGTTCGATAACAAGGGCCTCAAGTACCACTCAATGACATTATAAATAACCGCGACGCAACGGGCAGGATTGCAAATGGGCCATTGAGCTCTTACCATTCGACATAACTTATAAACCTCGACGAGCTATAAAGTCACAAGTTTTGGCTGACTTCGTCGCCGAATGGACCAAGTTTAACTCCCTAAAGAGTACGGCGATACTCCAATTGACTATGCATTTCGACGGCTCCAAAATGTTGGCCGGATCGGGGTCAAGGCCAGATCGACGCCCCAACCGGAGATACAGTCCAAGATGTACTTCAAATAATGTACACGGACTCCAACAATGCAGCCAATACGAGGCCCTCATTACATGGTCTCCGGATGGCGCTCCATGGGCATTCAACGCCTAGAGGTGCGCGATTCAAACCTTGCAATATCCCAAATAAATGGAGACTTTGACGCCAAGGATCCAAAATGGCAGCATATCGCAACGCTGTCCTAAAATGTCACCGGTTTGAAGGACTTGAATTCCATCACATAGCTCGAGATAATAACCAAGCGGCCGACGATCGCACGCATCGGTGCGAAACGTGATGCTGTCCCTCCAAATATCTTTCCTCGAACGGCTCTTCAAGCCATCCGCATTATGGGAAGAGGAGCCCGTAGTGACAAACCGAGAAAACCGCACCAACCGTGATTCGGCAGATGACATAACACCTCCGCCCACGCTATAATGGCAGAATCGCCACAGGATGTAACCTTTCCTAGCCTACTTACTTAGGCAGAACTTCCCAAGACCAAAATGAGGCCCGCCGATAGTCCGGCGATCAAGGCCTACAAGGTCCATGAGGGAGAACTTTATAAGAAAAGTACCACCGAGTCCTTCAAAGGTGTATCTCCAAGAAGAAGGGCGAAACCTCCCGCTGAAATTCATGCCGACTAGGCGGACACCACGCAGCAGCCCGGCCCTTGTAGGAAAGGCATTCCGACAGATTTTATTGGCCGACGGCTCGGGCAGACGCACAGACTTGGTCCAGCGATGCGTTGGTTGTCGCCTCTTGCTAATCGAGCCATATGCCACCCACCGCCTCAAAACCATACCCATTACCCGCCGTCATGTCCGGGGCTTGACATGGTTGGACCCCTTAAAGGGGGAACCCACAAGCAAAGGTACCTATTGGTCATGGTGGATAAATTCACCAAATGGATAGAGGCCAAACCGTCAAAACGGCAGAGTCCGACCAGTGATAGACTTTATATCGTGGGTGGTACACCGCTACGGAGTCCCCACAAAGATCATCACCGACAACGGCACGAACTTCACAGCCGACGAGGTTAAGTCATGGTGCAAAAATATGGGCATCAAGCTCGACTATGCTTCAGCTTATCACCCTCAAACCAACGGTCAAGTGGAAAGAGCAAATGGTCTAATAATGAGCGCATTAAACCCAGATTAGTGAGGTCACTTACTAAACCGACACACAATGGGTCGAGGAGCTCGACCAGACTGGGGCTGCGGACAACGCCTAACCGCACTACCGGATTCACACCATTTTTATGGTATACGGCGCAGAGGCGCCTTGCCTCAGGACATTATTCATGACTCACCTCGAAAAGCATGTATGAGGAAAGAGAGGCCGAGCTTGATCGGCAGGACAGCTTGGACACATTGAGGAAGAACGTGACGCCGCCAAGGCTCGCTCCGATTCTATCGCAGCAGTTCAAGATATCAAAGCAGTAGAAGTACGGGCCAAGACTTACAACGCTGGTGAACTAGTTCTACGCCTCGCGGACAAGAAAAAGGACAAGCTCAAGCCCAAATGGGAGGGCCCTTCATTATCGATCAAGTCCTCGACCGCGGAGCATACCGCTTCACTTAAATGCGCTTGATAACCGACTCGAGCCGAACCCATGGAACGCAGCCCGCCTCCGACGATTCTATGCCTAGCGCCGACTAAGAGTTCGCCCCTTCCCCGCCCAAACTTTTACACTTCGCTGTCTTTTGTTTCTTTTTATCCTTTTTATTTAAAAGCCCTTCCGGCCTATTTTCGCATTCTTTGCATACGCATGATGTGCCATCCGCACTCATTATTCCCGGGGCTTTTTTACGTAAGCTCAATTATACGGGTTTCATACCCAAGACATGTGTCAAGCTTCCACATGTACCTTTTACTCGCCATTATATGCATCGATATGACTTAAGTTTTGGCCAAGCTGGGTTGCTCGCCCCTGTGCTTACCCCTACGCTCCCGATTGTTCGCTAGGAGGTAAAGGAGCACCTCTCATGATTGTTATCGCTGGTCACCGGATGTGTACCTCAGACGGGTGAAGCCGAAAGCTAGCGTTTTAAGGGAATATTCGGTCGGTGACTTAAAAGATGACTTTTACCTATTTATCTATTTGCCCCCAGATGTTTTATCGCTTTTTTGCAGTCCGACATGCACTTTAGGGCATGCCTCCCAGTGAAAGGAACCCTTAACGGAACTATTCTCCCCGAAGATGTTTCTTACTAACCATGTAATATAACATAACTAGTTGGGCACTTGTCCGATAAAGCACTAATGACCCCTACGCCGGTCTCCATGCATACCACGGTTGTTTCTAAACCAAAAGGTATTCGACACACCCGACTCTAGGGTCCCGAGGTCGGCTTAAAAGGTCGGCAAAGACAAACGATCTACAATCCGCTAGAAGGCATTTCACATGTCACTTTAAAGGATAACATACATTGTCAAATTTATCGATTGTATTCCTCCTCAATCCCGCCTAACAGTGCTGTCTAGTTTACAATTCCTGCTGGGAAAATTTAGCAGCCAACTCTACTTGGCTGTACACTAAACTCACAGGATCTCCTTCCCATCGGGCCCCACCGTCCAACTTCGCCATGTGGTTGGGATCCGCCTTCTGTACCGCTGCCTTCACCATGGCCCAAGCCTCCTCGGCACCTTGACGGCAAGCCGAAATCTTCCACAAACGGAAGCGCCGCCGCACTCCCCAGCTCTCCGCTCCCCGAGGCCCTCGGTAGGGTGAGGGCTGGCCATAAAGCCCGAACGACGCCGCCATTGCCCGCCGAACTCGCTCGAGTAGCTGCAACAGTTCGAAGTTGATCACCCATTGATATGGGCATCTCCTCCGCAGGACGCACCCGTGAGTATACCTACAAGACATATCATGTCAAAATATTTCCTCGCCAACTCTTCTTTTCAAAAGAGTTCGCCAAGCACTTACTATAAATGCCGCGACGGCCGCTGATTCTCCTTAACGGAGCCGACAGCTCGCCCGAGCGCCTTTCAGCTCTTTCTCCGAGCTTGGCGCTGGCATCCTCGAGCTTGTTCCTTTCCCGCTGAACCCTATTCAAGACACTCTCGCCGCCTTTAGTCATGCGAGCAATGCTTGCCTCGTCCGGATCTTGTCCGCGGTACCGCAATGTCATTATTAGACTCACACGCACGCCGCACACAACGCTTATATTTATTAATAAAATGTGTTACCAGAGAGGGTCTTTCCGCTCCTCCTCAAGGCAGCAAGTGCGCCTCAAGTTGGGCCTTGCAATCTTGCAGCCCCGAGACAGCCGGGCGTTCTTCTCGTTAAGTGCTCAGAATTTCAAATGATCCTTAAATCAGTTAGCATAACTACTTTAAGTCTCGGGGCTACCGTATATACAACCATTAAAATTCCTTACCCGTATGTCTTTCACATACCGCCCGTGGCTCGTAAAACCATTTTGAGCGGCACGGAGATGCGCTGCCCTCGCTAAAGGCATCCAATGCCTCAGGAAAAGCACGCTTCATGAAATATCGTCCGGCGGCGCCTATGGTTCATGGCGCTTCCACCTCGCACTTGGTGGCGACAATCTGTCGGTATCCTCCGCTGGAGAAGGATCCGCTCGCTGCTTTGCGCTTGCCTCCCTCCGTGCCGGGCGCCGAGCCTCGCCGGTGTTGGTCGGATCGGCAATTCTCGCGCCGCAGTCCGGCGAGCGCTTTTTCTCCTACAAAGATCATGAGCACTCAGCGCTTCTCGAACGCTGTTCAAAAATTCAAATACGAAGCTATACCTTTGCGGCGACGCTTCCGCCAAGATCAAGCCCTTTTTCCGCCGCTGGTTCGGATCGACTTCGCTGGTCACCGCCGCTGGCTCGCTTCCTCGCCAGAAAGGCGCTTCCTGCAAAATACCATCGCTCATGAAGGTCGAAATGGGCAGGAAGAGATAATGGTGTCCGGACTTCGGTCGGTCACCGGGAAGCCGGACTTAGTCCGGGTAGTCCGCCGAATGGCGACCAAAGCATTGTCTATGCTGAGCTGGTGATACACCCCGCCGATCAGCTCCACCTCGATGTCCGGTCCTCTTCGAGGTCGGATCCAGGGATCCTTCCGATCCTCGGTTGCGGAGCAGACTCACCATGTCCTCCACAACCGCGAGATCCCGCGCCAAGACATAATGTAAGAAGCTTAAACTTCAAAGCATGGGTTGAGCCCTTCAAGGTGTTCACTTACCCATCCTCTAGGGTTGATCATGGAAAACCCATTCAAAGGGTTCGCTCAAGGAAGTCCTCCTTCTCCCCTTGTACAGCCGGACAGATCTTCACCAGATCCTCGGTCGAATCCGCCCTTTGCGCCGCGCGGGTAGCATCGCTTTCCCGCTGAAATCCCACATGGGTGGCCTCAGACAGCAATGGCTGTACCCTCGCTGATGCATGTCGCCATGACTCGATCATGGTCAAGCCGAATGAGCCATTAATCTTATCCGCCCATCAAGTAATGGACGCCTTGTCTTCCTCCAATCGGGGCTCATGGGCGCCACCGAGGCGCTTTCTTCAAGGGAGCAGACTAAACTCCGGAGGCCGATCCGAATCGGGTCCGCAATGAGCGCCTCCTATATAAACCACCCGAGGGCCAGCCCGGACGCTTTCTGGGAGTACCGGATAGGTATCCGTCCCGCGATGCGCCATATTTCGCGCCGCCCACTTGATATATGGACCCTCGTGAGAACGGGTACGAGGCAAAACAGCCTCTTCCATAATGCAAAATGGGGCTCGATGCCCGTGAATAGCTCACAAAGAGCTACGAGCTCCGCGATATGCGTGATGAGGCGGGCGGAGGTGGTGGAGCTGAGTCCGAGAACTTCAGAGCCCGCGGAGGAACGGATGTATTGAAACCGAGTCCCCTTATCGATAGGGGACAAAGCATACTCGCCCCCTTATTGGGGCTTGGAGTGTCCTCCGCCTGCCTCCCACCTTGATAAGTAACCAGTCCGCCCGGACTGGGACCATGAAGGCCGGAGGAGAAATCCTCCGCTTGGAGCTTCACTAGCTCACAGCGAAAATAGAGCACCTCCTCCACCCCTGGCGGTGGGCTGGGAGCGCGTGAAGAAGAGCCGCTGACGATCCATGATGGAATGGATTTCTAGGTCAAAGGCGCTGATGGAGTATTCATGGAGGAAGACGGTGGGTTTGATCTGGATTCTGCCTCTTTTATAGGCGGACGACTCGCACAATTAGGGGTGAAATGCAAAGACACTCTGCTTTTCGTGATTCGTATGACGCGTGGAAGAGGGCCATTATTTGGCGAGAAGCCGAGGAACACAAGATTCAAGATGAAGCCGACACTATTCGCAGTACATGGAATTTGAAGGAGAACCCGCTTTGCAACGCCAAGACTATAAACGCGCTGGACTTATCGCCATTGAAGCCTGGTTCGGGGCTACCGAGGAGTCCCGACTAGGGGTGTCCGGACAGCCGACTATCATTATCCGCCGGACTCCAAGACTACGAAGATACAAGATTGAAGACTCCGCCCGTGTCCGGATGGGACTTTCCTTGGCGTGAAGGCAAGCTTGGCAATACGGATATGTAGATCTCCTACCATTGTAACCGACTGTAACCCTAGCCTCCTCCGTGTCTATATAAACCGGAGGGCTTTAGTCCGAGGACAACATACATTACAACAATCATACCATAGGCTAGCTTCTAGGGTTTAGCCTCCTTGATCTCGTGGTAGATCCACTCTTGTACTACCCATATCATCAATATTAATCAAGCAGACGAGGGTTTTACCTCCATCGAGAGGGCCCAACCTGGGTAAAACATCGTGTCCTCGCCTCCTGTTACCATCCGCCTAGACGCACAGCTCGGGACCCCTACCCGAGATCCGCCGGTTTTGACACCCCGTGATCACATCCGGACTCAACAAACTTCGCACATCAAAACTTATAAACTCATAATAAAACCGCCATCGAAACGTTGCGCATGGATTCTACGGTTCGAGAACTATGTAGACATGACCTAAAACCATTCTCGTCAATAACCAATAGCGGACCTAGATGCCCATATTGGTTCCTACATATTCTACGAAGATCTTTATCGGTCAAACCGCATAACAACATACGTGTTCCCTTTGTCATCGGTATGTTACTTTGCCCGAGATTTGATCGCCGGTATCCAATACCTAGTTCAATCTCATTACCGCAAGTCTCTTTACTCGCTCAGAATACATCATCTCATAACTAACTCATTAGTTACATGCTTGCAAGGCTTAGGTGATGAGTATTACCGAGAGGCCCAGAGATACCTCTCCGACAATAGGAGTGACAAATCCTAATCTCGAATTATGCCAACTCCAACATGTACCTTCTAAACACCTGTAGAGCACCTTTATAATCACCCAGCTTACGTTGTGACGCTTTGGTAGCACACAAAGTGTTCTTCCGTAAACGGAGTTGCATAATCTCATAGTTGTAGGAACTTTGTATAAGTCATGAAGAAAGCAATAGCAACATACTAAACGATCAAGTGCTAGGCTAACAGAATGGGTCATGTCAATCACATCATTCTCCTAATGATGTGATCCCATTAATTAAATGACAACACATGTCTATGGTCAGGAACATAACCATCTTTGATTAATGAGCTAGTCAAGTAGAGGCATACTAGCGACTATGTGTTTGTCTATGTATCCACACATGTATCAAGTTTTCGGTTAATACAATTCTAGCATGAATAATAAACATTTATCATGATATGAGGAAATAAATAATAACTTTATTATTGCCTCTAGGCATATTTCCTTCAATTTGGTGCCGCCAAGTAAGCATGAACATTGTATCTCGGATCTTGTTTGTGTAGACGGTTATTCATTTAAATCGAGAACAATGGTTGTTCTATTTATATGAGTAATATCTTTATGGTCATGCACCCTTGAAGAGTGGTCTATTTTTATTGAATCTCGATAGTAGTGATACACATATTCATAATGTTGAAGCCAAAAGATGCAGAGTTGATAATGATAGTGCAACTTATTTGTGGCACCGCCGCTTAGGTCATATCCGTAAAGCGTTATGAAGAAACTCCATATCGATGGACTTTTGGAATCACTTGATTGTGATCACTTGGTACTTGCTAAACCGTGCCTCATGGGCAAGATGACTAAAACGCCGCTTCTCCGAACTATGGAGCGAAAGCAAATCGATTTATTGGAAATCATACATACCGATGTATGTGGTCCAATGAATATTGAGGTCACATGGGTATCATTATTTTCTCACCTTCACAGATGATTTGAGCAGATATGGGTATATCTACTTGATGAAACACAAATTTGAAACATTTGAAAAGTTCAAAGAATTTCAGAGTGAAGTGGAAAATCATCGTAATAAGAAAATAAAATTTCTACGATCTCGATCGTGGAGGAGAATATTTGGGTTACGAAGTTTGGTTTACATTTGAAGCAATGCGAATAGTTTCAAGAACTCATGCCAATTCGGTAACACCACAATAAATGGTGTGTCCGAACGTCCCAACCGCATTTCCTACTAGATATGGTGCGATCTATGATGTCTCTTACCGATTTACCGCTATCGCTTTTGGGGTTATGCTTTAGAGACGGTCCATTCACGCTAAATAGGGCACCATCAAAACTGCTGAGATGACGCCTTATGAATGTGGGTTTGGCAAGAAACCAAAGTTGTCGCTTAAAGTTTGGGGTCATGCGATGCTTATGTGAAGAAACTTCAACCGATAAGCTCGAACCCAAATCGGAGAAATGTGTCTTCATAGGATACCCAAAAGAGACTATTGGGTACACCTTCTATCATGCATCCGAGGGCAAGATATTCGTGTTAATTCAGATCCTTTCTAGAGAAGGAGGTCTCTCGAAAGAAGTGAGTGGGGAGGAAAGTAGAACTTGATGAGGTAATCTGTACTGCTCCCTTATTCGAAAGTAGTCCATCACAAGAACCGTTCCTCGTGATAACTACACCGATTAGTGAGGAAGCTAATGATATTGATCATGAAACTTCAAATCAAGTTTCTATCAACCTCATAGGTCTACTCGAGTAAGATCCACACCAGTGAGTGGTACGGTAATCCTATTCTCGAAGTCATGTTACTTGACCATGGCGTAACCTACGAACTATGAGGAAGCGATGATGAGCCCAGATTCGCAAAATGGCTAGAAGCCATGAAATCTGAGATGGGATCCATGTATGAGAACAAAGTATGGACTTTTTGGTCGACTTTGTTCATGATCGGCAAGCCATTGAGAATAAATGGATCTTTAAGAAGAAGACCGATACTGATGGTAATGTAATCGCTTCATAAAGCTCGAATTTGTTGCGAAAGGTTTTCGACAAGTTCAAGGGGTTGACTACGATGAGACTTTTCTCACCCGAAGCGATGCTTAAGTCTTTCCGAATCATGTTAGCAATTGCCGATTTTATGATTATGAAATATGGCAAATGGATGTCAAAACTCGCATTCCTGAATGGATTTCTTGGAAGAAGAGTTGTATATGATGCAACCGTAAGGTTTTGTCGATCCAAAAGGTGCCGATAAAGTGTGCAAGCCCAATGATCCATTTATGGACTGTGCAAGCATCTCGAGTTAAATAAATGCTTGATAGTGTGATCAAAGATATGGTTTTATATGCACTTTGGAGAAGCCTCAGATTTACAAGAAAGTGAGAGCGGAGCTTTGTAGCATTTCCTTTATATTATTTGTAGATGACATATTATTAATTGAAATGATATAGAATTTCTCGGATAGCATAAAGGGATACTTGAATAAAAGTTTTTCAATGAAAGACCTCGTGAAGCTGCTTACATATTAAGCATCAAGATCTATAGAGATAGATCAAGACGCTTAATTGGACTTCTTTCACAAAGCACATACCTTGATAAAGTTTTGAAAAGTTCAAATGGACTGTGCAAAGAAAGGGTTCTTGCTCAGACATAAGGTGTGAAGTTGAGTCGACTCAAGCCCCACCACAGCAGAAGATAGAGAGAAAAATGAAAGATGTTCCCTTATGCTTCAGCCATAGGCTCTATCCTCCTGTATGTAATGATGTGTACCAGACCTGACGATGCTTAGCAATAAGCTTGGCAGTAGGTACGAAAGTAATCCTCGAGGGATCATCGGATACGGGTCAAGAATATCCCAAATAATTGGAAAAGGACTAAGGATATTGTAGGATCGAAGTATGTCTAGAGGGGGGGTGATTAGACTACTTGACAACTTAAAATTTTGCCTTTTGATTGGAGGATTCTTAGCAAGTTCACAATGATAACCAAGTCAAGTATCACCCTACACATGCAATTCTAGAGTTGTGGCAGCGAAAGTAAATTGCACGATAGTAAATGAGAGGTGGAGAAGAGCAAACGCAAGTTGGAGACACGGAGATTTTTCTCGTGGTTCCGAGTAGGTGGTGCTATCGCCAATCCACGCTGATGGAGACTTCAACCCACTGAGGGTAACGGCAAGCGCTGAGTCCACGGAGGGCTCCACCCACTAAGGGTCCACGAAGAAGCAACCTTGTCTATGCCATCATGGCCTACGCCCACGGAGGACTAGCCTTACTCGTAGATCTTCACGGTAGGCGATCTCCTTGCCCTTACAAACTCCTTGGTTCAACTCCACATCATGACGGAGGCTCCCAAGTGACACCTAACTAATCTAGGAGGCACCACCTCCAAAAGGTAATAGATGGTGTTGGTGATGATGAACTCCTTGCTCTTGTGCTTCAAATGATATCTCCCCAACACTCAACTCTCCTCACCGATTTGGCTGTGGTGGAGGAAGGGATTGAGTGGAAAGCAACTTGGGAAGGCTAGAAATCAAGTTTCATATGGTGGGAGTGGAGCAACTTGATCTCAACACAAGGGTAGGTAGTTTTCTTCTCTAAATGTAAGGTAGGAGTGGTAGTTCTTTCTCGATGGCTCTCCACGTAATGAAGAGGAGGTGGAGGGTATTTATAGCCTCCACACAAAATCCAACCATTACACACATTTGACCAATCTCGGCCAGACTGGTTGACAACTCGGTGAGACCGAAAGTTCAAATCTTAGAACGTTGGGATTTTCGTGGACCAAAATACAATCTCTTGCTAGTCCGATTTTTCCAAAGTCTAGGGTTTGCCAATTTCGTGGGACCGATTTTCTCATCTCGGTGACACCGATTTGAGTACGTATGTTACGTAAGCTTGGCAACACCAATTTCGTATGACCGAGTTTGGAATCGAAAATCCAAATTTTAGGGTTTGGTATATGGCGAGGTGGTTCATCTCGTGTGATCGAGTTTGGAATCGTGGGACCGAGATTACTTATGGGTTTATGTTGGAATGAAAGATTGCTGATAGTTTGAGAGATAAATCACTAAGCACTTAGAGCAACCAGATCATCATCATAACCTCATCCCCTTTAATAGTATTGGCTTTCCTATGGACTCAATGTGATCTTGGATCACTAAACCAAAAATGGAGTCTTGAGCTTTTGCCAATGTTTTCCTTAGCATTTTGAGGGGTCCACATCATCAGGTCATTTCCATACCCATATCACTGAACTTTCTCAAATATTCTCAAGAAATGATTAGTTCAATGATATATATATTGTTATTAATTACCAAAACCACCCGGGATTAGTTGCACTTTCAATCTCCCCTTTTGGTAATTGATGACAACATATAGATCAAAGCTTCGACAAATGATATAATCAATGAATAACATCGTCGCTTTGAGAAGTATGTGATAAGCAAGAGCTCCCCTAAATTTGTGCATTATTTAAGATTTATGCTTGAATGCAAATGCACAATCGATTAGGATCATGGGTTACTCTTCCATGTCACATACATCTTGGTGGAGCGCATAAAATGATAAGAATGAATAACATGCACCCAATCACCAAGACATGAGTAAATGATCATACAAGATATGAATGGAATATGATAAGCATCAAGCACACATTACACAAGATGATCAAGCACTCATCAAGATAGAGCAAACGTGAGTATCTCAAAGAACTCAAAAGTATCTCAAGGAAAACCGCAAACGAAAGAGCAAAAACGAGCACTCTCTCTCGAAGCCCTATGATCTATACACTTTCCCTTGGCAACAAGTTACCAAAAGTTCGAAAGGTATAGAGCTAATCGCCACTCGACTCGCCGGGCGTCTCTGCCCGCGCCGATGGAGTGGAGATAGCTGCATCTCGCAAAGCTTCGCAAGTCTGTGGAGCCGGAGGAGTGGATATCGAGCTGGTGCCGAACCGACGGAGCTGTAGGAGGTGCCGATGTAGTATCCCTGGGTTCCGACATCGAATAGCAGCTAATCCGGGCTTTGTGGGCACCGGAGCAAAGCCGCTCATAGTCATCCCGACCATATCACCTTCCATCTCCTCTCATGAGCGCCTCGCTTTTTCCTCTTAGCTTCCTCGATGTCCGCCTCAAGCTTGTTGACGGTGACTGCACTTCACCACTTTGACGTCCAGAGCATGGAACTTATCCTCAACTATCCTCTCAAGGCTCTCCCGAGATGCACTATGTCCAAAGCGTAGCTCAATTCTCCGAGTGGCTTCAAGAAGTTGTTCTCGCAACGCCTTGGGCTTTGCTGCCGCTTCCTTCTCATTTTAGCTTGTTTGGCAGCTTCAGACTTAGCATGTCCTTCTACAGATGTGGGAGCATCCTCACCATCACAATCTCATTATCTTCATGTTCAAAGGCAGTGGCAAGTGGGGTCTATCCAATGTAGGTGTCCGTACCAAACTTGGCATTAATGAGCATCCTCAATATGAGCAAACCCACACGACTTCTTCTCGTCTCGTTGCTGTCCTCTTGATAGTCTCAACTATCGTGTCCATCACCTTAAAAGGTGTCTTCGATCTAGAATGCAGATGTTGATAGAGTACCTCTTATCATGCGGTGGTCTCTCGACTTAGGCATCAAAGTATGCCTCGTAATGGTGTTGGTGGTTGGGAGACCGCATCAAGATAATAGAGATCAACCAAGCTTCCATATCTCAACATCCTTCTTTTACCTCATTGTACATGTTCTTCATTGACTCGTGATTTTCTTCGAATGCCATAGACATCAACATCATCTTCCTTGATATCGAGCATTCAGAATGCTCTCCATTCTTCAACAGCTTGAATGGAATCTCCGCCTCTTCGCCATCCATACACCTGCCATCCGATAGAAGTGTGCGGTGGCATAGAACGCATGATCATCTCATCATTCCAAGCAGTCACTTCCGACCAACAAACTCAGCAATCCCACAAGCAAAGGAAGCTTTCATGCACATGTGGAAGTAGTCTCGTGTTTTCACCGCCGATGTAATCCCAACTATATCCGTGTCAGAATAATTGGCTTCTTATCCATGAGCACTGCCTCATAAAAGTCTTGTTGCTCTCTAGTGTGGAATCTTGAGTCAATCACTGTTCTTCTCCGGTGGCATATGGATCAACTTGCCTCCATAGCCTCGAGACCTTTGTCCTTTCTTTCCTTCATATTTTCAGCTCGAGGATGAGCTTCATTATGAACTCGCGCTTCGTCCGAGCTTGAGCAAAACATGAGCCTCATCATCTCGATTCTGCAGGGCACATTGTCCTTCTTCTTCTCCAAGGTGTATGTTCCTCATGTCTTCTTGGCTTGGCAGCTTGGTTTGGCTTGGGCTGCCTTTGCCGGAGCTGATGCTTAGCTTTGTGGGTACTCTCGCCTCGATGGCATCTCCCATCAACTGCTTCGAGGAGGCTGAGGTGCTTCTCATCGAATCATCATCATCACGCCTTCTTCATGAACTAGCCTCTCTTCTCTGGAAGTTTTCTTGATCTTGCCGGAGGTTTCTTCCATGCTGAGCTTCAGGCAACAGGATTTCTTCACCTTGTTTGTGCCTTTCTTTGACTGCTTCCCTTGATAGCCTCTTGGCAACCACTTGCCTTTTGGCTTAGAAGTTATTTCATCTGCAATAAAGTCTGAATCCTCCTCATCGTAATTCCTCTTCCTCCTGGCCCCGTAGCAAGCCGCAGTACCCACTTGGAGTGCTTTCTCCATCATCCTAAAACTGCTTGCTTCGGACTTGTAGCTTCTCGAATCTCAACTGCATCTCGACTGTTCTCGACTGCTACTTCCATCGTATATGACCGACAACCTCGTGAATAGAATAGGTATAGGCGTAATAGAAGAGTTATCACAAACCGCAGAGGATTTTGCAAAAGAATGAGTTCAAACTTTAGTTTTAGGTTTTCACAGTATACATGTCGGTCCGACCGAAGTCTATAAATTCGTGAAACCAAATGTCTAAACAGCACCACATACACCACTTTCGTTGACCAAATGGGTTTCGCCCAGCCGAGACAACTAGGGTTTCACTAATCTTCACTTCGTCTTACCGATTGCACAACTCGTTTCACCGAAAGTGCAAAGTGCAATGACCAGAGGCCAAATCGGTCATCCGAAATGTAGAATCGGTCACACCGAGATGTGTTCATGGAAACCTAACCCTAAAATTTTCACTCAATTTTGTTCTATGATCTAAAAGGTGGATAGGGAGATCTCAATCTTGGCAAGAAACTTGGCAACGCCTAACGTGCATTGAATCAGCGGTTGAGCACGAGAGGGATGAAACTCACCCAACGGTGGAGCTTCACCACGGCGCAACGGCGCGATGAGAAGGACCGCTGACGGCGATGGAGACCCGCGGCGAGGGCGCATAAGCGACGGCGGAGACGATCCGAGACCAAGGCGACGCAGCTAAGGGTTTGAGGGCGGAGCTTTTGAAGAAGTAATCAACGCGCCTCGTCTCTCGTATATATACCTTCGCATTGCCGGTGGGACCGAAGTTTGAAAACTCGTGGGACCGAGATGGTTAATCATGAAGCAGCTATACACTTCGTCACGCCGAATTTGAAACT
>JAHHZJ010007285.1:0-16223 GCA_021437245.1 Aegilops speltoides | reverse complement strand
GATGCTTATCATATTCTATCTATATCTTGTATGATCATTTACTCATGTCTTGGTGATTGAGTGCATGTTATTCATTCTTATCATTTTGTGCGCCCACCAAGATGTATGTGACATGGAAGAGTGACCCATGATCCTAATCGATCAGCATTTGCATTCAAACGCAAATCTTAAATAATGCACAAATTTAGGGGAGCTTTGCTTATCACATACTTCTCAAAGCGATGATGTTATTCATTGATTATATCTTTTGTCGAAGTTTGATTCATAAGTGTCATCAATTACCAAAAAGGAGGAGATTGAAAGTAAATCTAATCCCCGTGTGGTTTTGTAATTAATAACAACATATATATCATTGAACTAATCATTTCTTGAATATATTTAGAAAGTTCAAGGATATGGGTATGGCAATGACTCGGCGATGTGGACCCCTCAAAATGCTAAGGAAAACATTGGCAAAAGCTCAAGACTCTATTTTTGGTTTAGTGATCCAAGATCACATTGAGTCCATAGGAAAGCTAATATTAAAAGGGGATGAGGTTATGACATTAATGATCAAGGTTGCTCAAAGTGCTTAGTGATTTATCTCTCAAACTATCGTTAATCTTTCATTCCAACATATAACCTCATAAGTAATCTTGGTCCCAATGATTCCATAACCTCGCCACACCGAGATGAACCAATTTCAGCCATATACCCAAACCCTAAGAATTTCGGATTTTCCGATTCCAAACTCGGTCATATCAAATTGGTGCTGCCAAGCTTCTCAGAATCTTCTAGACTCAAATCGGTGTCACCGAGATGAGAAAGTCGGTCCCACCGAGATTGGCAAACCCTAGACTTTGGAAGAATCGGACTAACCGAGATTGTATTTCGGTCCCACTGAAATCCCAACGCTCATAAGATTTGAACTTTCGCCCCACCGAGTTGTCAACTTCGGTCCGACCGAGATTGGTCAAATGTGTGTAACTGCTGGATTTTGTGTGGAGGCTATAAATACCCCTCCACCTCCTCTTCATTCGGGAGAGAGAGCTAATGTAAAGAACCACCACTCCTACCTTACATTTCGAGAAGAAAACTACCTACCCTTGTGTTGAGATCAAGTCAGCTTCACTCCCACCATATGAAACTTGATTTCTAGTCTTCCCAAGTTGCTTTCCACTCAATCCTTTCCCTCCACCACAGCCAAATCAGAGGAGGAGAGTTGAGTGTTGGGGAGATTATCATTCAAGCACACAAGAGCAAGGAGTTCATCATCACCAACACCATCTATTACCTTTTGAGGGTGGTGCCTCCTAGATTGGTTAGGGTGTCGCTGGGAGCCTCCACAAGATGTGGAGTTGAACCAAGAAGTTTGTGGGGGCAAGGAGATCGCCTACTTCGTGAAGATCTACCCTTTGTAAGGCTAGTCCTCCGTGGACGAGGCTATGATGGCATAGACAAGGTTGCTTCTTCGTGGACCCTTCGTGGGTGGAGCCTCCGTGGACTCTCGCAATTGCTACCCTCCGTGGGTTGAAGTCTCCATCAACGTGGATTGACGATAGCATTCACCTATCGGAACCACGAGAAAATCTCCAACTCCAAATTCATGCTTACTCTTCTCCACCTCTCATTTACTATAATGTGTAATTTACTTCTCGCATGCCATAACCTCTAGAATTGTATGTAGGGTGATACTTGACTTGCTTATCATTGTGAACTTGCTAAAACTTGCTCTAATCAAAAGGATAAATTTTTGTTGTCAAGTAGTCTAATCACCCCCCTCTAGACATACTTCCGATCTCTACAGAATCGAACAAGGTATTGGGATACCGACATCAAGTCTCTGCAAGTAACGACTGATTGACAAAGGGAATTGCATGTGGTTTGATCAACTCGACATCGGTTCAACCGATGAAATCATCGGAGAGCATGTGGAGCCAACATGGGTATCCAGATCCCGTTGGTTATTGCCCGAGAGTCGCCTCTCGTCATGTTCAAGGTTCTCAACCCGTAGGGTCTACACACTTGTTCGTGACGCTTAGGTAGGAAGACTAGTATGTGAATACTAAATGTTGTTCGAGTCCCGAGATCCCCTACGTCACGAGAGTTCTTAAGGTCCGGAGGTAAAGAATAATATATAGGAAGTGGTGTTTCGCCATCGGAAAGTTTCGGGGTTTCGTGAAGCACGGACCACCTAAGGTCCTGGGTCCACCGGTGGGGCCACTATCCCTGAGGGCCCCATGGGCTGAAGGGGAAGGAACCAGCCCACAAGGCTGGTGCGCCTCAAGGGCCCACCCCTCACGCCTAGGGCTGAAACCCTAGGGCTGGGGCGCCCACCGGCTTGGGCACTCCACCCTTGTCGCTCGACCGAGATTGATCTCTCAGGCCGCCACCTCTGGGGCCTATATAAAGGGGAGGAAGGGGCTGCACAATCTCAAGGCGCAGCCCTCCTCCCCAACACATCTCTCCTCCGTAAGAGCTCGGCGCTCGCTGAGATCGCTTCCACCATCACCACGCCTGTCAGATCGCCGGTGGAGCTTATCTCTCAACCTCCTTCCCTTGCTGGATCAAGAAGGAGGAGACGCCGTCATCCGCACGTGTGTTGAACGCGAGGTGCTGTCCGCTCAGACTTGGACATCGGTGATCCAATCACGCTCGAGTACGACTCCATCATCACCTTGCAAGCTTCCGCACGCGATCTACAAGTGGTATGTAGATGCAAACTCTCTCCTGCTACTCGCTGCTTTGATGAACTCATAGATGGATCTGGTGAAGCCGAGGAAAAATTTTAATTTTCTCGCAACGCTCTCCAACAAAGGGTATCAGAGCTAGGTCTATGCGTAGTTCTCTAATGCACGAGTAGAACACAATTTGTTGGGCGCTGATCTTGTCATCTTACTTGCCTCTACTAGTCTTTTCTTGCTCAACGGTATTGTGGGATGAAGCGCCCGACCAACCTTACACGACGCTTACGTGAGACCGGTTCCACCGATCGACATGCACTAGTTGCATAAGGTGGTCTGGCGGTGTCCGCTCTCCCACTTTAGTTGGAGCGGATTCGATGAACAAGGCCCTTATGAAGGGTAAATAGAAGTTGACAAAATCACGTGTGGTGATTCGAGGTAAGAAAACGTTTGCTAGAACCCAATCGCAGCATCGAAAAGATGCAACAACAATTAGAGGACGCCTAACTTGTTTTTGCAGCATTGATCATGTGATGTGATATGGCCGGTTGTGATGAATGATGAATTGTGATGTATGAGATCATGTTCTTGTAATAGGATTCACGACTTGCATGTCGATGAGTATGACAACCGCAGGAGCCATAGGAGTTGTCTTTATTTTTTAGTATGACCCGCGGTCATTGAAGAACGCCATGTAAACTACTTTACTTCATTGCTAAACGCTTAGTCATAGAAGTAGAAGTAGTCGCTAGCGTGACAACTTCATGAAGACACGATGATGGAGATCATGATGATGGAGATCATGGTGTCAAGCCGTGACAAGATGATCATGGAGCCCAAGATGGAGATCAATGGAGCTTGATGATATTGGCCATATCATGTCACAACTATATAATTGCATGTGATGTTTATTATGTTTATGCATCTTGTTTACTTAGGACGACGGTAGTAAATAAGATGATCCTCATAAAATTTCAAGAAGTGTTCTCCTAACTGCGGCAACCGCTACAGTTCGTCGCTTCTAAGCACCACGTGATGATCGGGTGTGATGGATCCTTACGCTCACATACAACGGTGTAAGACAGCTTTACACAAATAAAACACTTAGGGTTAACTTGACGAGCCTAGCATGTGCAAACATGGCCTCGAACACGAAGACCGAAAGGTCGAACACGAAGTCGATGGAAGATACGATCAACATGAAGATGTTCACCGACGATGACTAGTCCGTCTCACGGATGATCGGACACGGCTAGTCGACTCGATCGTAACACTTAGATGACTAGAGGATGTCTAATCTAAGGGAGTTCATATTTGATTAGAACTTTATTATCATGAACTTAGTCTAAAACCTTGCAAATATGTCTTGTAGATCAATGGCCAACGCTAATGTCAACATGAACTTCAACGCTCCTAGAGAAAACCAAGTCTGAAAGATGATGGCAAGAACTATACAGATCGGGTCCTAACTCGAGGATCATCCTCATAGCTGCCAAGAAACAAGATGTCCTAGAAGCACCAGAGTGACCCACTGTTTCCCAAGACTGAAGACGATTTGAACGCCGCGACTGCTCGATGATTAGTCCTCGCTCAAGGCGGCATGCTCTACAGCTTAGAACCGGGCTCCAAAAGCGTTTTGAGCATCACGGAGCATATGAGATGTTCAAGAGCTGAAACTAGTTTTCCAAGCTCATGCCCGGTCGAGAGTATGATGTCTCCGACAAGTTCTACAGCTTGTAAGATGGAGGAAAACAGTTCACAAGGAGCAATCCTCAAGATGTCCGGGTTGCACAACCGATGACCCAAATTGAACATAAACCTCCGATGAGGCGGTCATGATGAATCCTCCAATAGCCCCACCAAGCTACAAGAGCTTTGTGATGAACTACAACATGCAGGGATGGTAAAGACCATTCCTCAAGTGTTCTCGATGTCAAGTCACAGAGGCTGAAATCAAAAGGAACATCAAGTGTTGATGGTCAATAAGACCACTAAGTTCAAGAAGGGCAAGGGTAAGAAGAACTTCAAGAAGGACGGCAAAGATGTTGCCGCCCGTAAGTCTGCTGTCCGAAGAAGTCAAAGAATGGACCCAAGCCTCGAGACCGAGTGCTTTTATTGCAAGGAAGGGTCATCGAAGCGGAACTGCCCAAATACTTAGCGGATAAGAAGGCCGCAACACCAAAGGTATATTTGATATACATGTAATTGATGTGTACCTTACCAAGATGTAGTAACTCCCGGTATTTGATACCGTGCCGCTGTTCATATTTGTAACTCACAGCAGAGCTGCGGAATAAACGGAGACCGCAAAGGACGAGGTGACGGCGCTGCCGAATGGTTCCAGAGTCGATGGATCGCGCGCACGCTGCCTCTACATTTACCTACGGGATTAGTTTTGAACCTCAATAATTGTTATTTAGTGCCAAGTTTGAGCATGAACATTGTATCCGATCTCGCTTAATACGAGATGGCTACTCATTTAAGTCTCGAGAATAATGGTTGTTCGATTTATATGAGAGATATGTTTTATGGTCATGTCTCGATGGTCAATGGTTTATTCTTAATGAATCTCGATGTAATATTACACATGTTCATAGTGTGATGCCAAAAGATGTAAAGTTGATAACGATAGTCCCACATACTTGTGGCATCGCCTTTGGTCACATTGGTGTCAAACGCATGAAGAAGCTCCATGCGATGGACTTTAGAGTCTCTTGATTATGAATCGCTTGACACATGCTAACCATGCCTCTTAGGCAAATGACCAAGACTCGCTTCTCCGAACAATGGAGCGAGCAACCAACTTGTTGGAAATCATACATACCGATGTAAGCGGTCCAATGAGCGCTGAGGCTCATGGAGGATATCGTTATGTTCTCACTCACCGATGACTTGAGTAGATATGGGTATGTCTACTTAATGAAACACAAGTCTGAGACCTTGAAAAGTTCAAGGAATTTCAGAATGAGGTGGAGAATCAACGGACCGAAAGATAAAGTTCCTACGATCGATCGTGGAGGAGAATACTTAAGTCATAATTTGGCTCACACTTAAAGAAATGTGGAATCGTTTAAACTCACGCCACCGAACACCTCAAATAAACGGTGTGTCCGAACGTCGAATCGCACTCTATTGGATATGGTGCGTCTATGATGTCTCTTACCGATTTACCACTATCATTTTGGGGATACGCCTAGAGACACACATTCACTTTAAATAGGGCACCGCCTAAACCGCTGAGACGACACCGTATGAATTATGGTTTGGGAAGAAGCCTGTCGTCGCTTTAAAAGTTTGGGGATGCGATGCTTATGTCAAGAAACTTCAACCCGAAAAGCTCGAACCCAAGTCGAAAAATGCGATTCATAGGATACCCTAAGGAAACCGTCGGTATACCTTCTACTTAAGATCCGAAGGCAAGATCTTGTTGTTAAGAACGGATGCTTTCGAGAAAGAGTTTCTCTCGAAGAAGTAAGTGGGAGGAAAGTAGAACTCGATGAAGTACTACCTTCGAACGGGAAAGTGGTGCGCAGAAACCGCTCCTCGTGATGCCCACTCCAACCAAGAGGAAAATAATGATGATGATCAAGGTACTTCGGATCACTACCGAACTTCAAGGTCCACAAGGACACGCTCCGCACCAGAGTGGTACGGCAACCGTTATGGAAATCAGTTGTTAGACAACAATGAACCTTCGAACTATGAAGAAGAATGGCGGCCCGGATTCCAATAAATGGCTTGAGGCCATGAACCGAGATAGAATCCATGTATGAAAAACAAAGTATGGACTTTGACAGATTTCCCGATGATCGGGCGAGCAATAGAAAATAAATGGATTTTAAGAAGAAGACGGACGGATGGTAATGTTACCATCTATAAGCTCGATTTGTCGCTAATTATCGACAAGTTCAAGGGATTGACACGATGAGACATTTCCCCGTAGCGGCTTAAGTCCGTCCAATCATGTTAGCAACCGCATACTATGATTATGAGATATGGCGATGGACGCCAAAACGGCATTCCTTAACGGACATCTTAAGGAAGAGCGATATGATGCAGCCGAAGGTTTTGTCGATCCTTAATGTTAGCAAAGTATGCAGGCTCCAACGATCCATTTATGGGCCGGGCAAGCATCTCGAGTTAGAACATTCGCTGATGAGATGATCAAAGCGTTAGTTTATGCCTTATGGAGAAGCCTGCCATAAGAAAGTGAGTGGGGCCTTAGCATTTCTCCTATTATATGTAGATGACATATTTTGATGGGAAATGATACAAAACTTCGACAGATTAAGGCCTACTTGAACAAGTGTTTTTCAATGAAGGACCTTGGAGAAGCTGTTATATATTAGGCATCAAGATCTATAGGATAGATCGAGACCCTCATAGGTCTTTCAAAAGCACATACCTTTGATAAGATTTTAAGAGGTTCAAAATGGATCACCCAAGAAAGGATTTGCCTATGTTACAAGGTGTGAAATTGAGCTCAAATACCACCAAACCAAGCAAAAGATAAAGAAGAGATGAGTGTCATCCCTATGCTTCAGCCATAGGATCTATTATGTATGCCATGCTGGTACCTGACTGATTAAACCTTTGCCGTAAGTTTGGCTGAAGATAAAAGTAACCCGCAAGGAACCCGGAAACCGGTCAAGAATATCCCGGGCACCAAAAGGACAAAGGACATGTTTCGTTTATGGAGGAGACAAGAGCCTGTCAGAAGGGTTACGCCGATGCTAGTTCGACCAGATCCGATGACTCTAAGTCACAAACCGGATACGGTATATGTTGAATGGTGGAGCAAGAAGTTGGTGCACTACAAGCGAGCGCCGTATGGGATCTACGGTGAAGCGGAGTACATGGTCCTCGGAGGCAGCGATGAAGCGATTTGGGTGAAGGAGTTCATCACCGACCTAGGAGTCATACCCAAGCGCCGGGCCGATCAAACTTTCCGGGACAACACCGAGCTATTTTCCCTTGCCAAGGAGCCCTTGTTTCACAAGAAGACCGGCATTATTGTTGCCGCCAACTCCATCCGTGAAAAAGTTCAAGATGGAGACATAGAGATTTGCAAAGGTGCACACGGATTCGAATGTCGAGATCCGCTGACTAAACCTTCTCGGCAAAACATGATCAACACCGAACTCTATGGGTGTTCATTCATCACAATGTAACTAGATTAGTGACTTAGTGCAAGTGGGAGATTTGGAAATATGCCCTAGAGGCCAATAAAAAAGTATTATTATATTTCAATGTTCATGATAATTGTCTTTGTTCATGCTATAACCGTGTTATCCGGAAATCGAATACACGGGAACACTTAGACCCCAATATGTCCCTAGTGAGCCTCTAGTGACTAGCCCGGCCAGATCAATAGATGGTCATGGTTTCCTGACTATGGACATTGGATGTCGGATAACGGGATCACATCATTAGAGAATGATGTGATGGACAAGACCCAATCATAAGCATAGCATAAAAGATCGATAGTTCGCTTTAGAAGCTTTGCCAATGTCAAGTATTCTTCCTTCACCATGAGATCGTAACCCCTTAACCGAGGAGTACCTTTGTGTATCAAACGCCACAACGAATCGGGTGACTATAAAGGTGCTTAAGGTATTCCAAAGTATCTGCGGTTGAAAATCGAAGACGGATTTGTCACTCCGTATGACGGAGAGGTATCCTTCGCCCACTCGGTAATGCATCATCATATGATTTCAATGACCAAGGTGTTGGTCACGGATCATGCATTACGGCAGTTAAAGTGATTGCCTAACGGACCGAAAAGGTTTGGGATACCACGATCAAGTCCGGCAAGTAACGCATCATTGGACAAAGGGAATTGCAATTGGTTTGATCAACTCGAATCGTGGTTCAACCGGCGAAATCATCGAGGAGTGGGAGCCCATGGGTATCCAGATCCCGCTTGTTATTTGCCCCGAGTCGCCTTTGTTATGTTCAAGGTCTCCCAACCGTAGGGTCTATACACTTAAGGTTCTGACGCTTAGGGTTAGTAGGAAGACTAGTATGTGAATACTAATGTTGTTGAGTCCCTTGAGATCCCTGACGTCACGAGGAGTTTTCCGGAGGTAAAGAATATATAAGGAAGGGTGGCCATCGGGAAAGTTTCGGGGTTTTCAAAAGACGGACCATGGGGGTCCGGGTCCACCTGGGGCCACCCATCCGGGAGGGCCCCATGGGCTGAAGGGGGAAGGGAAAAGGGCCCCGGGCGGCCCCAAGGGCCCCCCCCCTTAGGGTGAAACCCCAGGGGTGGGGGCGCCCCACCCTTTTGGGGGCACTCCACCCCTTGGCCCCGGAGATTGATTCTCAGGGCCGGCCAACCCTTGGGCCTTATAAAGGGGGAGGGGGGCTGCATCAATCCCGGCGCAGCCCCTCCCTCCCCAACACACTCCTCCTCCAAGAGCTCACGGCCCCTGCCGAGGAATCGCCTCCACCATCACCACGCCGCAGGCCGGGTGGAGTTGTCTTCCTCAACCCTCCTTCCCTTTGCTGATCAAGAAGGAGGAGACGCCGTTCCCCTGACGGTGTTGAACGCGGAGGTGCCGTCCATTCAAAGACGGACATCGGTGATCCTAATCACGCTCGAGTACGACCCATCATCACCTTGCAAGCTTCCGACGATCTACAAGTGGTATGTAGATGCAAACTCTCCCGCTACTGCTGTTTGGATGAACTCATAGATGGATCTTGGTAAGCCGGAGGAAAAATTTTAACCCAACGTTTCCAACACTTCAAAGATATGACTTTGACCAGAGTCGAAAGGGACGAATGGGAGTGTTTGATCCCGATGCCATAAGTCGATGAAGTCAAGGATCTTCTTTGATCCAAAAGGCAGGCACTTGTTCCTTTTGGCTCAGCGGCTTTGTTAGTCCGGTCTCGATGATTTCGCAAGTTCTTCATCGGTTTCCATCGAGGGCACGCTGAAGGCAACCTGTTTTTTGGATTTCCGAGGACCGGCCCCGCCAGCTTGCTTTTGTCTTCAGCAGAAAGGGGGCCCGATGAGGACATTGGTAGCCAGGAACTTTGGCCGAGACACCGTTAAATCGAGAAACCCCGAGTCCTTTTGAAGGTAGCCGATGCACAGGAGTTGGGACTTGGAGGGAGTCCGAGGATTTTGATGGAGCAGCAAAGACCGAGGAATTTGCCGTGAGGGCGCGACCGAGAACCGGGCCGTGAGGGGCGATGGTGAAGCACTTGGCTTGCAAGCGTTCTTTTGGCATTGATTTTCGGCTTAACCGAGGTCTCAAATAAGCAAAAAGCAAAGAGAATCCTCATTGAATTTCCTCACCGCCCCTTGGCCTGTTTGCCAATTTGGCTTGGCGCCTGACCATTCTTCAGAAAGTCTTCACCACGCTTGATGCCGGTGGGATCAACGACTTGGCCAGTGCCAATGGAGCTCTTGGGCATGGAGGGTTTAAGGCAACTTCAGATTTGGAGAACAAGCGAATTCCTCCACCGGCCCTCCGTTTACCTAGTGGCCACTTGGCTGAGTTCTTTGCCAAATTGGTTCCGGCTAGGAATTTTCACTGACCAAAGGCGCCATGACCCCGTTTTTCCTCCCTTCTTTCTTGCCTTCGCCATTTTCTTCAAGAAATTTAACAATGAACACCAAGAAGTATGGTTTTTCTTGAGGAAGGCAAATGATTAAGTTATGGAACCTAGTGATTCAAAGAGCGAATTTGGTATTGAACGGTTAGGTGCAGGAATTTGGAAGGTCATATGCTCTCTAAGTTTTTTAATTTTTTTTGAGGAATTTACCATTGACCTTAGGAATTTATGCTTTTTTCTTCGAGGACGGCCGCAAATTGAGGAATTTGAAGAAATAGTGTTAAGAATGAACAAGAGAAAAAGGGAGGTGCAAGGAAATTTGAAGAATAAAAACCCTTTGAAGATTTTTAAAATTTGAGAATCAAAGTAATTAAAAGGATTTAATTACCCGAATCAAGAAACCAAAAGATGAACCGGGTGAAGTTCTTAGTTAGATCTCCCACCCTAACCAGGGAGGGAGACACACGGCGGCGGAGTGAAGATTTCCGACCCGGAGACGACGGGCGCAGGTAGGCAAGGGAAGCTCTTCCTCACCGACGGGCATGGAGGCGGGCGGCTTAGGGTTTGAGGAGAGCTAGGGAGACAACGAAAGGAGTAAATGAAGTAAGGAAGGGAGAGGGTATTTATAGCCATGGTAAAAAACTGTTCCCAAGATTTTGGGACTAACATGCCCTCCCTTTCTTCTTCACGCGACATGTGTCACCCACGATCGGGCGATGAGATCGTAAGATCGGGTGAATAAACTAATGTATCGTGGGATGGGAACGGTTTGAGCGGTAAAACCAAAACTGGATAAGATTTGTTTTAAAATTTGTCAATTTCTTCCTGCAAGGACACAATGAAGACTTTGAACGAAGTTTCAATCGAACGAATGAAGAATTTGTGAATAGATTGGGTTGAGTATAATAGAGGGGAAGGGTCCATCACATTCACTTAGCGTAAATCACAACTTGAAGAAATAGCAATAAGTGAATGTAGAGAGGACATAAACTCACATATATATAGTCAATGAAGAAAAACGACGGAAACATTGAAGATTGAAGAATTTGAAAAATGAAGAATTTCAAAATGAGGAAAAACTCAAATTGAAGATTTTCAACTTTTGTGGTGGGAACTCCATCAGATAACAATGATGATTTGAAACCGAAATTGTTGTAGGGTTCGAGAATCAAATTCTTCATTAATTTCTTCACACTTAGAGTGTTATTCTTCATTGATTGAAGAAAACATTTCTTCATGTTCATCTAAGTCATCAATTCGATAAGGGTTAGGTGTGTCCTTTCAAAGAACATTCAAGATTCTAAGATATTTAGCTCACACCCAACTTGCTAAATCTTTATCATCCAAGGGCTTAGTGAAGATATCCTAGTTGTTCTTCCCTTCACATGCTCAATGGAGATGTCGCCTCAACACATGATCACGAAGAAAATGATGAAACTGATGTGCTTAGTCTTCGAAAGGGAACGGTTGTGAGCAATCTTGATGGCACTCTCATTGTCGCAGGGAGAGGCAATTCTTCACGCCGAATAGTCCTTGAGGGTTTGCTTCATCCAAAGTAGTTGAGCACAGATGAGCCAAAGAATATATTCACCAAAGAGAGGATACGCAGTCGCTTTTTCGAGGACCAATGACCAAAGATCGCCCAAGGAAATGACAAGTGCGATGTTGATTGGTCCACATCACCAAAGATAGTCGAGTCAATATCCAATGAGATCAAAAGAGGCCCTTTGGGGTACCATAATCCTAGTGTTGGTGTGGAGCTAGATATCAAGAATATGTTCACCCTTTATGGTGTGATTCTTTGGCAGCTTTGAAATCGGGCACAATGCAAACACTAAGCATTATATCCGCCTAGATGCACATAAGTACAAAAAGAACCAATCATGGAGCGTATACCGGATCAAGTCTATACCATTTTCATCAAGGATGATGGCCATTTGTGGGCATAGGAATTTTCACGCTTTGCAATCTTGCATGCCAATTTCCCAAAGACATCTTTGAGGTATTTCTCCGAGATATGAATATGATTGCCTTCGATTTAATTTGAATACCTAAGAAGAATTTCTTTCCCATCATAGACATTTGATATTCTTCACTCATCATAAAATTAAAAGGGGGGGCCCCCCCCCCAAATTTTAAAAATAATAATGGTGTGAAGCCATTTTCATAAAATTTTCAAAAACCACACCCACTTGTTAGGAAGAGGGTTTCGAAGTAAACTTTGTAAGATTCTTACTTAAAAGGGGTTCAACATTACTTCCCTGCTTCCTTGAGGAATGACTTTTCACATCCATTTGATATAAGATGATATCATGATGGTTAGAAGGCAAGTAAATTCCTTCAACCCGTGTAGCCTTGAGCTACTAGTCGTGTTTTATTCCTCACCACAAGGCCATTTTCATCTTGCTTGTTGGGTAGATCCACTTTGTGCCAATGATATTATGTTCAGGATCCGGGCGATTACCAATTCCCCAATTGTTTAGCTCGAACGATGTAATTTTCTTGCATAGCCTAATCCACCCTGCCCAAATGCTTCATCTACCTTAGGGCTCGGATAGAGACAAAAGCATACCCCACAAAAGTTAGATAAGTGTGAGGCTTTTGAGGGAGAGGACCTGCCTAATGTCATCGATGATCTTCCACTTGCATTTTTTTGCAACGCGGGATGAGTTGGTTGTCAGAGGATTTTGATCAGCATTTTCAAAGACCATTTTCCTCATCATGTTCTTTGTGCATCATGACGTTTTCATGAACAGGAATGAATTCTTCACAGATTCTTCAAGGAATGACATCCTCGCGTTTTGAGCTTGATAGCATCCTCAAAGGGGTTAATCTAACACGGAAGGTAGGTGCCTTTGCCATTAGTTTCATCGAACGACATCTACGGTCAACAATCTTGTGAAGAACAATAAGACTCAGGTGGCGAGTCCTTTCCGAACCAAGCATAAACCTTCATGTGCTTTCGTGCAAATTTAGAGTTGTGGTGAGGATCTCTAATCCAACATTTAGCAATCAAGACTTTGAAATAACTCACATTGGGTTTTTGTCGGAGGAGTTCATAGGTAGTCTTCTTGAAGAATTTGTGAAGATATACTTTGATGATGTGGGTAAGATAATTGATCAATCCAAAAACGCCGAGGCGTTTGTATTCCAAGCATAGTGGAGCCATCTCAACAAGAGTTCTTTTGCGCCCACGAGCCCATTCTCCGAGGAGTAGGGAGCAGATAACTCATGAGTAATACCAAGTTCATCAAGATAGGCATCAAGACCAGAATTTTGAACTCGCCCATTGTCACTTCGAATGCTTGATCTTTACACCAAAGTTGGTTGAAGCCTTGAGGAAAATCGTTGAAGACTTCCGCACTTCATGTTTGTGAAAATGTGTACCTATGTATATCGAGAATAATCATCAACAATGACAAAACCATATAAAGATGCATCATTAGTGACTACTAATGATTTGGTCCAAGAGGTCCATGTGAAGCAATTCAATGGACGGTAGTGGTCATGATAGTCTTTGGATGCTTGGCCTTGGTCATTTTTCCGCTTCCATGCTCCGCATAAGGATCCTTGAGGAATTTGACATTTCAATGCCAATGACATGCCTTCTTCGCAGGTTCAAATTCCTCATGCCGCATGACCAAGTCGCCGATGCCAAGCCAGCCTTCCGAGGCTTTTGCAAGTAGAACACTGGTTGTGGTCCCAGAGAAATCAACAATATAGATCTCCTCCTAAAGCCTTCAAGACTTTGGAATTGCCCCCATAATCACAACACGATATTTGCCAAGACAAACCATATCAAGATCACAAAGCATTGAGACGACATGAGATTGTATCCTAAGGACTCAACAAGCATGACTTTGTCCATGTGCTTATCCTTAGAGATAGAACCTTACCAAGACCCAATACCCGACTTTTGCCTTTGTCAAGAAAGATGATATGTTAGAGGGACGGTGATAAGGGATCATCCACCAATAGATTCTTGTCACCAAATAGTGATTTGTACATCCACTATCGAGGACCCATTCGGGTTTTGGGTTGATCATCCCGCAGATGAATTAGTGAGCTTAAATCTCATATGCTTCACCAAAGGAAGAATATGATATCAAGTTCATCGATGAATTTCATCAAGCAAAGAAAGATATAAAGAAAGGACGGTGAAATGAAAGTTCATTTCATCATGATTCGCGCATTTCGGCAATTTTGTCGTCCCCAAAGAAATTCTTCGACGTTAGAGCACGCCCGAGACCGAACGCAGAAGAGATTAGTTCTTTTCTTCACCACCCACATCCAAGGGGTGGCAAAGAGTTCATCATCCCCAAAAGCACCATGTGAGAAAGGTGGCAAAGATGCCAAACCATTTCGCTTAGCATAGGAGGGGTTAGGTAAGATATGAATAAGCAAAGTAATTTTCGAGGACTTATGAACATAATGGTTTGAAGAATAATGCACATATTCATAGCCCTTAGGCTACCCTCCGGAGAGAGGTTTAGCACGATGATAATCATATGAGGATTTTGATCCATTTGAGGAATTGATCCATTGAAGACTTTGGTCCATAAGAGGACTTGGATCCATCTAAAGAATTTGGTCCATATGAAGAATTTGATCTGGGGTTCCTTTTCATGTGGTGTCATGAGGACATTCACTTGAAGACTTTCAACACAACTTTTGGGAACCCGATTTTCTTCATAGGGGAACCGCCCTCCGCTTAGTGCCAACATATCTAGCAAATACTTCACCATTCGATTTTTGAACAATTTATAGTTGAGTCAAAAAACAAGAATGAGAAGATTCACATGTAAAGTCAGATAAGTTAGATGGATCAACGGAGGTCCCTTTGCAAAAACCCATGAGGTTTTGGGATACCGCCAAAGTTCCAATATGTTCCATCCATTGAGTTTCTCTCAAAGGCAAACCCTTTCCTAGGGTTTCTGAGGATCTCTTTGAGCACATCACAAAGTGTCCGATGCCTTGAGGCTTTTTGTACATGCCTTATGTACAATTCTTCCTGCATTGTCAAGGATACTAGCAATGTCCTCAAATGAGGAATTAGTGATAGCAGAGGCATATGAAGAATTTGTAAATTTGAAGCATTTGAACATTCAGTGAAGATTTAGGATTCACGCTCAATGCACTTTAAGCATGGAGGAACAAATTTTCCCGAGAAGCCTGATTTGTTGAGCTAGTAATGAATTGCCCTTTCAAGATCTTCATAACACACTCTTAGCTTTTCAAGATCTTCCTTTTTGAAGAGCTTCAAGAGAAAGCTTTCATGATTTCTTTTCTTGAAGAAATTCATAAGAAAGTTTCTCATGATTATACAAGAGAGAGTTATGATGACCTTGGGTTATCATACCTAGATCAAGTCTCAAGATTTTCCCAAGGCTTTAGTGCGATCCATTTCTTCACCCAACATATCATCACTTTTATCTAGCATGTTTTGAACCTTTTCAAGAGCCCGTTGTTGTTTCACAGAATTTTAGCAAGTTTAGAGTAGGGGTTTGAGATCCTCATCGATTCATTTTCACTAGAGTCCGAGGAGGTGTATTTGAGTACCTTAGCTCCTTTTTGAAGCAATAGGTGGAGCGAGCCATCATTATCTTCATCGTTTTTCGGGAGCGGTTTGGTTGAAGATGGACTTGTCAAAAGGAGAACGCCGCTCGCCACACCAAACTCAGATTCTTTGATCTCCTCTTCATCATTTTCCCATTCAGCTTCAGAGTCCATTTCTTGCCAATGAATGCCCGAGCCTTCTTGAGCTGCCTTCTTGTGAGATGAGGACTTGGAGGATTTTGTCAAGATTTTAATTTTTCTTCTTCTCATCGTAATGAATCCTTATATTTCTTCTTCATTTCTTTTCCCATGAGGACAACCTTGAATATAGTGACTAGGCTTTTGCATTTGTGGCAAAGTCTTCTTATAGTCACCGGATGAGGAATCATTTCCTTGAGGATTTTCCAAAGCACCACGCCTTGTGAATTTCTGAATTTC
>JAHHZJ010007284.1:0-12415 GCA_021437245.1 Aegilops speltoides | reverse complement strand
ACACACATAGTCAAGATGATGAAATGAAGACTAAAACGGCACGGAAAGCGTAAACACAAGTTAGCAAGATGAAGATAAACAGATCAAGAAATTGAACTGAGGAATTTGGGAAAGTCTTCACCAAAGTCTTCAAACACAGATATGAACAACATTCAACATGTAATGAGGAAATGGAAGAGTTGAGGAATAGAACCAATGAGTTGGTGAAGACAATGATTTGGTAACCAGTTCCAACTGCTGTCTCGCTTGTACGTCCTGGTTGAGTGGCTGAGTATTTAAACTCGAGGACACACAGCCCGACACCCGCCTCGAGCCGCAACTCAGACACCAGTCCTCACCAGATTCTCCTTGAACTAAGACCATGCAGCCTCGCCCAATCACTCATGGTAAGTCTTCAGTGACTTCCAAACCTTCACAGACTTGGTCACCGGCGATCCACAATTCCTCTTGATGCTCCTGACCTTGACGCCTAACCGTCTGGAAGAAGCAGCCTTCAAAGGTAATAAGCGCCGGATCCACGCAGATCAATTTCTTCAAGGATGCTCAATCACTTTGGGTTTGTGGGGTTTGGTTTTGGGATTTTCCTCACTTCATGATTTTCTCTCAAAGTCCCTGAGGATGGGTTGCTCTCAAATGACAAGTGTCAAGTTCTTCGAGCAGCCAACCAGCTAGTGGTTGTAGGGGCGGCTATTTATAGCCTAGGGAGCAGCTTGACATGATGAGACATAAATGCCCTTCAATGATATGACCGTTAGGTGGATAAGATATTTTGGGACAGCCACAAGAAGACAAGAACGGTCGGAAATTTGACTCTCAAATTCCTCGTATATCATGTTCTCATCGTAGGCATCAGACTCGCGAATTCCTAACTCCTCACCATAGCAAAGTCATCAAGGACTGTAAGAACTGCGCTCTCACATTAAAGAATTTGGCTGAACTGTATGAGATTTCCAATGGCTTCACTCAAGGGATTGGTAGGTGTAGGATTTTGAGTTGAGCATCACATGGAAATTTTTCCTTAGTATTTCTACCCTTTAACAAAGACGGTGTTTCCTATGACTCAAGAAAGAGAAAATGAAACTATGAAAACAAAAGTCTTCACACTTCATATTCCTCAATGAATATCAAGTCTTCAAGGTCACACCAATTTCTTCACTTTCAAAGTCTTCGTAAAGTCTTCGTAATATCAAAGTCTTTAGTCAAGAACTTCATTTTAGGGTCGATTTCTCTCAGAAATATCAAACTCCTGATAGACTTATAGACCTGTACACTCACAACAGATCAGCCATTTAACCTATAAGTCTTCAATACACCAAAATCACTATAGGGCACTAGATGCACATACAATCTCCCCTTTTGGTGATTGATGACAACATAGGTTAAGTTTTCAACGGGATAAACATATGAAGTGTAAATACTGATATTGAGGATTTGATTGCAAGATATAGAAGAACTCCCTAATATGTGCATAGTGAGGAATTTGCTTTTGAGGCAATGCACATTTGAAGAATTGAATCATGGAGATCTCCCTATATCTTGTAATTCATACACGATTTGATATATAATATGAAGAATTTGAAATGCATGGTGAATATGGTGCTCGATGAGATTCAAAGATGCGTGCAATAATATTAACGAGGAATAAGCATGCAGAATATCACATCAAAAGTTTCAGAGGTCAATGCATCAAAAGCATCAAAGCACGCACCAAAAGTATCAAGGCACCATCGGATTTAAGATTACAACTCGATCCAATAAAAGTTTCGAAGAACGAGAGTTATAACTTAATAAAAACGCCCATAATATAAACCCGCTTAAAGATTAACTCAGATTTCTCCCTTGTCATCAAATGACCAAAAGGATCAAACCGAGGACTAACGCCTCAAGATTTTCAAGTCGATGGAGGAGCGCCAGCCTTGTCGGGTTGGTTGTTCAAGTAGGGCCGCCATAGTGTCGCCCAAATCTTCATGTTCATCAGCCACGCGATGAAGAATAAGATCCGCCACCGATCGGGAACTTTGACTCTCTTGAATTTCTTCGAGGTGGTGCGACTATCAAAAGCTTCCCGAGACCCATAGTCTTCAATTCTTCCGCTGAATATACATGATTAAGAACAGCCCAAAAGGTTGAGGGTTTCATGAAGGTAGTACTGATTTTTCTTCACCGCATTATGTGTTGAGGTCATGTTGTGAAGAATTGCAGCAAATTGACGCTCAACCATTTCTCGATTATGCTCAACCTTCCGATGAAGACCGAGGAGTAACTCACGGCACATCACCCCGGTGCCGTTGCTTGAGGCTTTTGCTTGGGTGAGGTATTTGCGGCAGAGTCATGTGTTGCGTAATCGCATTGGTGGAGTAAGATGTGGCGAGACGGAATTGACCATCCAATGGACGAGTGCCTTCATCAATCATACGCTGCTTTGCCCTTATCATCGATGATGAAACCGGTCGCTGAGGAGTTCAATGGGCGGAAGTAGCTGCCATGGTTCGAGTGTCACCTTGTAATTTAGTGAAGATCTTGCCTTATGAATCTCATAATCCAAGGCACATATGGCTTCAGCTCAAAAGGCTACATTGCAACATTAGCCGAGTCCTCATGAAGAAATCATGGAAGTTGACGGAACGCCATGAATGATGTTGAAAAGCATGTTCTTCATGATGCCAACGACATCTTCTTCATTTGAGTCGTGCCTTTGATGGGACTCATTGTCTTCGCTGTAATTCGATAGACGGTCCGAGGCACATACAGCAATTCCTTGACAAGGAATTTGGTTCGAGGGGCCTGCCCTAGCTTCAAAGGCTTCATGAGCACTTGCATAGAGTGATCGACAGTTCCATGGTCATTGTAGATGCAACGCAGCTTTCATGGGGAGGATCAAGAGGAAGGACACGAAGCAATTCAATGCGGTGCCTTGTAGTGAGTATTTTCGTCATCCAATCCAGCACCCATGAATTGATATCTTCAAAGATCTCCGTGATGTGCAGGTGGCATAGAACTCAAGAATGAGTTCTTCATTCCAAGAATGTATATCAATGCAGAAATTCAAGAACTCCGCATCGTGAATAACTCGAGGACTCGCTCAAGCATGGTAGTGATTCCATATCCACATGAGGAATATGCTCATGGTCAAGATCCTGTCCTTGTCAAAGAGCACTGAGGAATAGAAGTTGGCTTGAGTTGGAGTCCAAACGCTTTTTCCTCATGCGAGCAGAGTCATATGGATTGTACGCAGTGAAGAACACATGCTCAGAAAAGAAGTCTTCAGCCTTGAATTTTTGCTTGCTCGAGAACGGATTCTTCGGTTTGGGCAGAGGAATATCGTGATTTGCAAAGACAACCTCGTGAATCGCGATCTCAGTGCTTCAGCGAGGAATTTCTGTTCCTCTTCTTGTGCAACTGGGATCAACAGAGAGTTCTTCAACACTAGCGGCTAGAATTTCCTCTAATGTAAGATGTGGGATGAGTTTCTTCAGAGCCCAATTGAACAGCTTGTAGCCGGGACCGAGGAATTTGTTGAATTGGAGTAAAGAGAGGAGTATTTGGATGCTGACTTTCCCAAAAGTCATCGCTCATCACCGTGTAGTGCATCCAATATCCACGCCTTTCATCTTCTTTTTCAATTTCTTCAACACCACCTCTTCACCGTGAACCGAGACATGGGTGAGGAAACAATCATGTGAAGGGAATGCTTCCACTTCAATTTCTTCATCAAACTGCTCGAGGTAGCAATGATTGATTATCTTCATTAGATCCGCTTAGGATCTTGTAGTCTTCCATAAGGAACAATTTCTTAGACGACATGGAGGAAATGGGAACGCATCAATGGGATTTTCAATCGAGCTGGTCATTGGCTTCATTTTCTTCGCAGTCAAGAATTTGACGCAGCTGATGCCTTCCTTCTTCCACGCAGCTCGTTCTACAGCCTTTGTCTTCTTCTACTTCATAAGGTATGGAAGTATTGGAGTTGGTGTTGGCGCAGGAGGAGCCGAGGACTGTGGTTCGCTTTCTTCAGCGCAATCGTGCGCTTGCTCGATCTCTTCATTTTCTTCAGCGCACTCACTAGTGGATGCCCGGAATTTCTTCAGCGGCTGAATGGAGTCATCAGCCTCGAACTTGTATTTTCAGCCAGGCTGAGAGTCATCAAGAGGCGCAGTTCATCGCCAGGCCGAGTAGTCTTCACCGAGGATTTTCTTGTTGCGATGGGGCTGCAATAGTGGTCATTTTCTTCGCCAAATTGATTTAATCTCACCTTGGCTCCTTGCCAATCAAGATTAAGCATCGAAATCCTTGCCGAGGGCTTGATTTCAGATTGAGCTTTGAGAAGTTCTTCAGAGTCGTTGACGATGTTCTTCCTCGGCTTCTCCTTTCGCTTGTGTTCTCTTGATCTCACGAGCCTTTTTCAAATTTCCATTTCTTCAACGATGAAATGGTTGAGCATATGACTTTGACCAGAGTCAGCGGCGATCCGTATGGGAGTGTTTGGATCCCGATGCCATAGGTCGATGAAGTCAAGGATCTTCTTCGATCCGAAAGCAGAGGCACATTTGTTCCTTTGGCTCTAGCGGCCTTTGTCATTGCCTCTCGATGATTTCGCAAGTTCTTCATCGAAGCTTGCCATCGAGGGCACGCTGAATGCAACCTGCTTTTCTTTGACTTGGCCGAGGACCGGCCCAGCTTGTTGCTTTTGTCTTCAGCAGATGGGGCCTGATGAGGACATTGGTGCAGCCGAGGAACTTGCCGAGACACCGTAGCAATCGAGAAACCCCGAGTCCTTTGACATGTAGCCGATGCACAGGAGTTGAGGACTTGGAGGAGCTGCGAGGATTTTGAGGGAGCAAAGAGTAGCCTAAGGAATTTGCCGTGAGGGCGCTGATGGTGAAGCACTTGGCTTGCGTGCTGCTTTTTGGCATTGATTTCTTGGCTTAACCGAGGTTTCAAGGCAAGCAGAGCAGCAGTAATCCTCATTGAATTTCCTCACCGCCTCCTTGGCCTGTCTTGCCAATTTGGCTTGGCGCCTGACCATTCTTCAGAAAGTCTTCACCACGCTTGATGCTGGTGGGATCACGACTTGGCCAAAGCCAAAGGAGCTCTTGGCATGGAGGGTTTAAGGCTAATTTCTTCATGTACTTGGGAGTAACATAGCGATATTCCTCCATTCTCGTGCTCCATCTTCGTTCTATCCTCCGGATGCGACTTTGCGCTGATTTTTGGTTTCTTGCCAAACTTGGCTTCATCAAAAGAAGAATCTTTGTAAATTTCATCGTGGATCTCAAAGGCAGGATGACCTCTGGTTTCTTTCCTCCTTCCATGTCTCTTGCCTTCGCCATTTTCTTCAGATGAGGAATTTGAACTATAGAGCACTCAAGAAGTATGCAGTTTTTCTTCGAGGAACGCTGCAAATGAGTTAAGTTGATGAGAACCTAGTGATTCAGCAATGACATGAGTACCTGTGAACAGAGTGTAGGTGCGAGGAATTTGGAGAGGTCATATGCTCTTAGAAGGTTGTTTGAAAAGACAAGTTTTGAGGAATTTGACCAGCTTGAGCCTTGAGGAATTTCACTAAGCTGCTTGCCTTAGGTTCCAGAGTTGTATGATTGAAAATCCGCACAATTGAGAAATCTTGAAGAAATGAATTCTTAGAGAGATAAATCAAGAGCATATAGTGTGTGAGGTGTTCATATGTGAAGATTTGAAGAACAAAACACCTTTGAAGATTTTCGTAAAGATTTGAGAATCAAAGTGAGTAATAAAAGTGACTTTTAATTACCCGAATCAAGAACACGATTTAACAGAGATGAACTGTAGTGAAGTTCGTCACGTTAGATCTCCCACGCCTAACTTGGCAGAGGGATACGGCCACGGGCGGCGGAGTGAAGATTTTCCGCTGCCGGCGCGAGTACGACGGGCGACGAGGTCGAGGCAAGGAAGCTCTTCCTCACCGACAGCGATGGAGTAGCGGCGGCGCTAGGGTTTGAGGAGAGCTCGAGCGAGAGACAGCGACCGAGCAGAGTAAATGATGTAAGGAAGGGAGAGGGGTATTTATAGCCACGGCGAAAAAACTGTTCGCCCGAAGATTTTGGACTAACATGCCCCTGCCCTTTCTCCTTCACGCGACATGTGTCACCCACGCATCGGCGATGAGATCGTAAGATCGGGGTGATTAAACTAATGTATCGTGGGATGTGGAACGTTTGAGCGGTAAAATCGAAAATCTGAATAAGATTTGTTAAAAGTTTCGTTCGCAATTTCTTCACTGTCAAGGACACAAAGGAAGACTTTGAATGAGTTTCAATCGTAATGCACATGAAGAATTTGTGAATAGATTGGGTTGAGTATAGCATAGAGGGGAAGGGTCCGATCACATTCACTTAGCGTAAATCACAACTTGAAGAAATAGCAATAAGTGAATGTCAGAGAGGACATAAACTCACATATATATAGCCAATGAAGAAAAATGTCGGAAACATTGAAGATTTTGCAAAGTTGAAGAATTTGAAAAATGAGGAATTTCAAAATGAGGAAAACTCAAATTGAAGATTTTCAACTTTTGTGGTGGCGTGACCATCAGATAAGAATGATGATTTGCATAATCGCGCATAATTGTCGAGGGTTCTCGAGAATCAAATTCTTCATTAATTTCTTCACACTTAGAGTGTTATTCTTCATTGATTGAAGAAAACATTTCTTCATGTGTTGCACATCTAAGTCATCAATTCGCATAAGAGTTAGGTTGTGTGTCCTTTTCAAAGAACATTTGAAGATTCTAAGATATTTAGATCACACCGCAATTTGCTAAATTTCTTCTCATCCAAGGGCTTAGTGAAGATATCAGCTAGCTGTTCTTCAGTCTTCACATGCTCGATGGAGATGTCGCCCTTCAACACATGATCACGAAGAAAATGATGACGAATCTAGATGTGCTTAGTCTTCGAGTGCTGAACTGGGTTGTGAGCAATTTTGATGGCACTCTCATTGTCACAGAGGAGAGGCACATTCTTCACGTTGACACCATAGTCCTTGAGGGTTTGTTTCATCCAAAGCAGCTTGAGCACAGATGAGCCAGCAGCAATGTATTCAGCTTCAAAGAAGAGACAGTGATACGCAGTTCGCTTTCTTCGAGGACCAATGCATCAAAGATCGTCCCGAGGAAATGACAAGTGCCGATGTTGACTTGCGGTCCACACGATCACTAGCATAGTCGAGTCGTAATATCCAATGAGATCAAAAGCAGAGCCCTTGGGGTACCATAATCCTAGTGTTGGTGTGTGAGCTAGGTATCAAGAATATGCTTCACAGCCTTATGGTGTGATTCCTTCTGCAGCTTGAAATCGGGCACACATGCAAACACTAAGCATTATATCCGCCTAGATGCACATAAGTACAATAAGGAACCAATCATGGAGCGTATACCTTGTGATCGGTTAATACCATTTTCATCAAGGCATAGATGACCATTTGTGGGCATTGGAATTTTGACGCTTTGCAATCTTGCATGCCGAATTTCCTCAAGACATCTTTGAGGTATTTCTCCGAGATATGAATATGCCATTGTGTCATGCTAATTTGAAGACCTAAGAAGAATTTCAATTCTCCCATCATAGACATTTGATATTCTTCACTCATCATATAGGCAAATTCATCACTATATCGCTGGTTAGTACAGCCAAAGATAATATCATCAACATATATTTGGCACACAAACAGTTCACCATCATATGATTTAGTAAATAGAGTAGGGTCGAGTGAACTGGTGTGAAGCCATTCTTACGTAAGAATTCCTTCAATGTGTCATACCACGCCGAGGGGCTTGCTTGAGGCCATAGAGGGCCTTATTGAGTCTCAAGACTTTGTCAGATTCTTGGGATCTTCAAAACCTGGGGTTGAGCAACATATACTTCTTCCTCAAGCTTACCATTGAGGAATGCACTTTTCACATCCATTTGACATAAGATGATATCATGATGGTTAGCATAGGCAAGTAAATGCTAATAGCCTCAAGTCTAGTAACAGTCAAAAGTTTCATCGAAATCAATTCTTCAACTCGTGTGTAGCCTTGAGCTACTAGTCAGTGCTCTTATTCCTCACCACAAGGCCATTTTCATCTTGCTTGTTGCGGTAGATCCACTTTGTGCCAATGATATTATGCTTATGAGATCGGGCGATTAACCAATTCCCGCACATTGTTCAACTCGAATCGATCTAATTCTTCTTGCATAGCCCTAATCCACTCGCCCGTAAATGCTTCATCTACCTTAGTGGGCTCGAGATAGAAACAAAAGCATAGTGCCCACAAAAGTTAGATAAGTGTGAGGCTTTGAGCGTGAGAGGACCCGTGCGCTAATGTCATCGATGATCTTTCCACTTGCACTTCTTTTGCAACGCTGTGGATGAGTGGGCTGTCACGAGGATTTTGATCAGCATTTCTTCAAAGACCATTTTCCTCATCATGTTCTTCAGTGCATCACCGACGTTTTCACGTAACAGGATGAATTCTTCAGCAGATTCTTCAAGAGGAATGACATCCTCGCTGTTTTGAGCTTGATAGCATCCTCAGTGCTGGTTCATCTAACACGTATGTAGGTGCTCTATTGGGTTTCTTGTCGCTGAGGAGTTCATAGGCGCTTCTTGAAGAATTTGTGAAGATATACTCGCTGATGATGTGGGCAGATCAATTGTATCAATCCAAAACGCCGAGGCGCTTTGTATTCATCAAGCATAGTGAGCCATCTCAACAAGAGTTCTGTTTTGCGCCCACGACGCCATTCTCATGAGTATAGGAGCAGATAATTCATGAGTAATACCAAGTTCATCAACATAAGCATCAAGACCAGAATTCTTGAACTCAGTCCATTGTCACTTCGATATGCTTGATCTTCACACCAAAGTTGGTGAAGCCCTCGAGGAAAATCGCTTGAAGACTTCGCACTTCATGTTTGTAGGCAACAATGTGTACCCATGTATATCGAGAATAATCATCAACAATGACAAAACCATATAGAGATGCATCATTAGTGACTGCTGAATAATGATTTGGTCCGAAGAGGTCCATGTGAAGCAATTCGAATGGACCGGTAGTGGTCATGGTAGTCTTCGCTGGATGCTTGGCCTTGGTTGTTTTTCTGGCTTCACATGCTCCGCATAAGTGATCCTTGAGGAATTTGACATTCTCAATGCCAATGACATGCTTCTTCTTTGCAAGCGTGTTCAAATTCCTCATGCCTCGCATGACCAAGTCGTCGATGCCATAGCCAGCCTTCAAGCTTTTTGATAGTAGACACATGGCTGGTTGTGGTCCTCAGAGAGAAATCAACAATATACAGATCTCCTCTCCTAAAGCCTTCAAGACTTTGGAATTGTCACCCATAATCACAACACAAATGATATTTGCCAAAGACAACAACCATATCAAGATCACAAAGCATTGAGATCGACATAAGATTGTATCCTAAGGACTCAACAAGCATGACTTTGTCCATGTGCTTATCCTTAGAGATAGCAACCTTACCAAGACCCAATACCTGACTTTTGCCTTTGTCAAAGAAAGATGATATGCTTCGAGGTGACGGTGATAAGGAGCATCCATCAATAGATTCTTGTCACCAATCATGTGATTTGTACATCCACTATCGAGGACCCATTCAAGGGTTTTGGGTTGATCATCCCGCATATGAATTAGTGTAGCTTATAACTCATATGCTTCATCAAGAAGAATATGATATCAAGTTCATCGATGAATTTCATCAAGCAAGATGAGGACGCAGTGAAATGAAAGTTCATTTCATCATGATTCGCTCAAGGCCCTTTCAGTATTTTTGTCGTGTCCCCAAAGAAATTCTTGAGACGTTAGAGCACGCCCGAGACCTCGACCTCGCAGAAGAGATTAGTTCTTTTCTTCACCACCCACATCCGGAGGGGTGGCAAAGAGTTCATCATCCCGCGAGCACCATGTGAGAAAGGTGGCAAAGATGCCAAACCGCTTCGCTTAGCATAAGAAGGGTTAGGTATGCATATGAATAAGGTGAGTAATTCTTCGAGGACTTATGAACATAATGGTTTGAAGAATAATGCACATATTCATAGCCCTTAGTTCTACCTCATGAGACGAGTTGTTAGCACGATGGTAATCATATGAGGACTTTGATCCAGCTTGAGGAATTTGATTCGTGAAGAATTTGGTCCAGATGAAGAATTTGATCCGTTCCTCGTTCTTCACGTGTGGTGTCATGAGGACATTCACCAAGACTTTCAACACAACTTTTGGGAACCCAGATTTTCTTCATAGGGGAACCGCTCTCAGCTTAGTGCCAACATATCTAGCAAATACTTCACCATTCTGATTTTTGAACAGTTTATAGTTGAGTCGAATGACTCATCGTAAGAATGAGGAGATTCACATGTAAAGCCGTATAAGTTAGATGGATCAAGTGGAGGTCCCTTTGCAGCAACCCATGAGGTTTTGGGATACTTTAACGCCTCGATGCGGCTATATCTCCCACGTGTCAGGCACGACTTAGAGGCATAACCGCATTGAAAGCAATGTCGCAAGTGAGGTAATCTTCACACAACCCATGTAATACATAAGGAAAAAGATACATAGTTGGCTTACAATCGCCACTTCACACAATTACATGAATAAAGCATTACATCATCCAGATACAATCAAGGTCCGACTACGGAACCAAAATAAAAGAAGAACCCCAAATGCATAAAGGATCTCGACGACCCCAACCGGGCTCCACTCATCGATCAACTAGAACAAAACAACACAAAGGGCAAGATCTTCATCGCTCCTCCTTGAGCTTGGTCTGGCCACCGCCGGGTAACAAAGGCACCGCAAACTGGTTTTGAAGTATCCGTGAGTCACGAGGACTCAGCAATCTCACACCATGAGATCAAGACTATTTAAGCTAGGGTAAGGTAAAGGCATGAGGTGGAGCTGCAGCAAGTACTAGCATAAATGGTGGCTAACATACGCAAATGAGAGCGAGAAGAGAAGGCAAAGCACGGTCGATAAAAGTATGATCAAGAAGTGATCCTATAGCAACTCAGCGCAAGCATAACTCCAACATCAGCATTCACTTCCGGACCACCGAAAAGACCATCACAGAACACACACGGTTGATGTATTTTAATTAAGGTCAACTTCAGGTTTTCTACAACCGACATTAACAAATTCCCATCTGCCACATAACCGCGGCACGGCTCAAAGTTTAAACCCCGCAGGGTGTCCCAACTTAGCCCATGACAAGCTCTCGCGATCATCGAAGCGAATAGACCTTCACCCAAGACACTCCGATCGACTCGTATCCCAGACATCAAGACATTTCGACAATGGTAAAACAAGACCAAGAAGTCACCTGATGTGCCGACAACCCGATAGGAGTCGACGCACTCGCTCTCGTGGCACACCGGATGGGTCAGCCCACGAGTAAAACCAGCCCTCGAGTTGCCCCGAGGTGGCCTCAGTCGCCTGCTTTGACCAACACTGAAGGAGCACCGCCCGGGGCTAAATAAAGATGACCCTTGGGCTCCGAAACCCAAGGGAAAAAAGGGCTAGGTGAGGCAAATGGTAAAAGGCAATGTTGGGCCTTGCTGGACAAGTTTTATTCAAAGCGAACTCGTCGGGGGTCCCATAAATCACCCGACCGCTGTAAGGGACGAAAATCCGGGAACATAACACCGTATGACGGAAACTAGGGCGGCAAGAGGGAACAAAACACTGCATAAGGCCGAGCCTTCCACCCTTTACCAAATATATAGATGCATTAATAATATAAGAGATATTGTGATATCCCAACAAGTAAACATGTTCCAACAAGGAACATCATCTCCATGTTCCAACGAGGAACAAACTTCAATCTTCACCGCAACTAACAACGCTATAAGAGGGGCTGAGCAAAGGTAACATAGCCAAACAACGGTTTGCTAGGAATGGTGTCAAAGGTTAGAGGTTCATGGCATTTTGGGAGGCCGACAAGCAAGTGATAGGTATCGAGCATTGGCATAGCAAAAGAGCGAGCAAACTAGCATAGCAAAGATAGTAGTGATTTCGAGGGTATGGTCATCTTGCTCGAAATCCCGCAAGGAAGAAGAACGAGTCCATGAAGATGACAAACGGACGAAGTCGAACGGATCCTCACAACTCAAACGGAACCGAGGCTAACGAGAGAAAGCACCGAAAGAAACAAACAACATGGTAAACAACCATCACATAAAACATGGCATGATGCGCAAGCAAGTATGATGCATGTCCGTTTAATGAGGCATGGCATGGCAATATGCACAAACAACACTACAAGTTAGTGGAGCTCAATATGCAACGAAGTTGCATATTGACAAACACCACATTAATTATTTAGTTTCTCTCATAAGGCTAACCAACAAGATTAAATGTTGTTAACATGGCAAGAGG
>JAHHZJ010007282.1:0-19481 GCA_021437245.1 Aegilops speltoides | reverse complement strand
ACGGGCAAACCTGATTTTGTTAGTGTTTTAGGCTCGCCTCTAGCATGGTCTAGCCTAGGACCAGATAGTACCGCTGCTGAGCGCTCATTCAACTTTGCATCTCCAATTGATTATTGTCATTTTTTTGCTACCATATTATAAGCCTTCCCAGCTCCACATACATCTACGCCGTGCGTGGACTCTCCCCGTAATCGCTTCTATCCAAGCTTTGAGAGTTTTGACTACAACGGCTTGTCACCTCACTGGGTAAGAACCGTAAGAATTTGAGATTTGCTTGACGGGTTTGTGATACACCACCACCACTTCTTAGTAGTCTCAGAGGATCATATTCTTGTGTGTTTTATTTGCTGCTAACCATGGTAGGATCATGTCGATGAGACTGATTGGGAGAACCCGACGAACAAACAGCTACATGATAAGTTTCAGAAATGATGATTGGACATGTGCAAGATGTGCTAAACAGATTTGACGAGGCCATGGAGAAGATAGATGGCATTGAGAAGACGCTTGAAACAAAGCTTGATAGCAAGTTTGATGAATTGCTCGCTGCTTTCCACAACCACCGCTGCTGCACCTATCGCACCTCGCAGCATGACAACAACTACGCCCTTCCGAATCAAGATGGACGAGCTCACGGTTCCTATTGAGCCGACAAAATTCGTGCCGCGCTACTATCAAGGTGCTTTTTGGCCCTCGCCATCTGCCGCTGTACCGAGGAGGATGATTATGTGGGAGATTACGAGGATGAGGTTGATCAACATCGAACCACGCAACCACCAGCACCACAACCACGTGTCGCCCACATGCAAATAATGGCAATGTTAGGGCTCCTCAGTGACGAGATCATGACCATCTCCCTAAACTGAAATTGAATATTCCACCATTTGAGGGTAGATATGTTCCTGATATATATCTTACTTGGGAGTTAGAAACTGAACAACGATTTACATGTTTACAATATCCCGAGGAGAGACGTGTTCTCGCTGCTGTTTGTGCTTTCACTAGCTTTGCATGTGTTTGGTGGTCCTAACATTGTAGATTATATCCTGTTCCAGCTACTTGGGCTGCTTTGAAAACTGCTATGCGACTGCTGGGTTCCACCATATTATCAACGTGAATTACTTCAAAAATTGCAGCGCTTAAGACAAGGAAAAAATTTCGAGAAGAATATTATCGTGAATTACAAACCGCTTGATTAGATGTGGTATTGTTGAGGAGAATGAAGCTATGCTTGCACGCTTTCCGGGTGGATTAAATAGAGATATTCAGACCATTCTAGACTATAAGGATTATAATAATATCACTGCTTATTCCATCTTGCTTGTAAAGCTGAATGTGAAGTGCAGGATCGACAGTGCATTGGGCGCACTAACTTTTCTCGCAGGTCGACCTTCATCATGGACACCACGTGCATCATCTACTTCCATCGCACCATCACCTCCTTCATAAGCCACCTCCAACCGTGATACAAGAAAGCGCATAACCACCACTATCTCGAAGAGCACACCGCCGGCCTGCACAGTAGCTCTTCTTCTTCCATGGCGCCAATAGGCACACAAGTGATATTATTTGTCGTCTGTAAGGGAAGAGGACATTTTGCAGAGAATGCAAATCTCAGCAGTGATGATTGCTACTGAGGATGGTGGGTATGAGTCCGCTTAGTGACTATGATGAGGAGACTTTGGCTCTTATTACACATGAGGAACACGGGAGATGATTCTGATCATGAGACACAATACATGGCTGCAAGATGCCGATAGGTATGAATGTTTAGTTGCTCAACGTGTTTTGAGTGTGCAGGTTACACAAGCTAAGCAAAATCAGAGGCATAATTTGTTTCATACAAAGGAGTTGTGAAGGAACGCTCTATTCAAGGCCATCATAGATGGAGGGAGCTGCAACAACTTGGCTAGCATGGAGATGGTGGAGAAGCTATCTCTCACCACAAGACCACATCCACATCCTTACTACATCCAATGGTTCAACAACAAGGGCAAGGTTAAGGTAACACGACTGCTCGTGTGCATTTTAGTATCTCTACATATGCTGATTATGTTGATTGTGATGTGGTACCTATGCAAGCATGTTCCTTATTACTTGGTAGACCATGGCAATTTGATAAAATTCTGTACACCATGGTAGAAACAATCAAGATACTCTTGTTCATAAGGATAAAATATTACTTTGCTTCCTATGACTTCGAGTCCATTTTGAAAGATGATATTAATAGAGCTAATAAAGCAAAACAGAGAAAAATAAGAGTGAAAATCAGATTGTGGCAAAAGAATTTGAGCAACACATGAAGCCTAATAATAAACCATCTACGTTGTTTCAAATTAAATTGAAAAGTGCATGTTTACTTGCCACCAAATCTGATATTGATGAGCTAGATTTTAGCAAATCTATTTGCTATGCTTTTGTGTGCAAAGAGGCATTATTTTCATTCGAGGACGTGTTTTCCTCTTTGCCCCCTCGCTGTCACTAACATTTTGCAGAGTTCACCGACGCCTTTCCACAAGACGCAGCACCGGATTACCACCTATTCGAGGGATTGAGCATCAAATTGACTTAATTCCAGTGCATCATTACCCAACCGGCACCATACCGCACCAATCTAGAGGAGACGAAGGAGATTATGCGCAAGTATAGGAGCTGCTCGACAAAGGTTATATACGCAATCCCTTAGTCCTTGTGTTGTTCCTATTATTCTAGTGCCGAAAAGGATGGTACGTCACGATGTGTGTTGATTGTAGAGGCATTAATAATATTATTATTCGTTATCATCACCCTATTCCTAGGCTAGATGATATGCTTGATGAATTGAGTGGCTCTACAATTTCTCCAAAGTTGATTTATGGTGGATACCATCAAATTCGATGAAATTGGGAGATGAATGGAAAACAGCATTTAAAACTAAGTTTGGCTTATATGAGTGGTTATTGCCTTTTGGGTTAACTAATGCACCTAGTACTTTCATGAGATTAATGAACGAAGTTTTACGGCTTTCGACGATTTGTAGTTTATTTTGATGACATATTGATTTATAGAAGATTTTGGAGGAACATTTAACATTTAGTTGTTTTTATTGTCTACGTGATGCACGCTTGTTTGGTAACCTTGGGAAGTGCACCTTTGCACCGAAGTTTTTTCTTGGCTATGTTGTTACTCCACAGGGAATTGAAGTTGATAAAGCCAAGATTGAAGCTATTGAGAGTTGGCCGCAGCCCAAAACGGTCACACAAGTGAGGAGTTTTTTGGCCTCACGGATTCTATAGGCGCTTTGGAGAGATTTCAGCACCATTGCTGCACCTCTCAATGAGCTTACAAGGAAGGAGGTGCCTTTTGTTTGGGGTACCGAAGAAGAAGCCTTCACGGTGTTGAAAGATAAGGACAATGCTTCTTTACTCCAACTTCCGATTTTAATAAGACTTTGAGCTTGAATGTGATGCTAGTGGAATTGGATTAGAGGTGTGTTATTACAAGATGGTAAACCTTTGCAACTTTTCTAAAAATTGAGGGCCTAGTCTGAATTATTCTACTTATGATAAAGAATTATATGCTCTTGTTCGACTTTAGAAACATGGCAACATTATTTATGGCCCAAAGAATTTGTTATACATTCCGATCATGAATCTTTGAAACATATTAAAAGTCAAGCTAAACTGAATCAGACATGCTAAATGGGTTGAATTCATTGAGACTTTCCCTTATGTCATTAAACACAAGAAGGGTAAAGAAAATGTTATTGGATGCATTGTCTCCCGGTATACTATCCAAACTTGACTTCAATATATTTGGTTTGGAGACCATCAAAGATCAATATGGATGGCTGATTTTAAAGATGTATTGCAGAATTGTAAAGAAGGAAGAACATGGAACAAGTTTGTCGTTAATGATGGATTTGTGTTCAAACAAGCTATGCATTCCATGCCCTTTCCTTTTGTTGTTGAGAGGCGATGGAGGAGGACTAGGGACACTTTGGCGTGAAGAAGACGGAGGACGTTTCCAACATTTTTTTCCAAAGATGAGACGGATGTTGAGCCTTTTATTGCTCCGACTACATGTCAAAAAGCTAAGTCACGACTAATCCTCATGGTTTATATATGCCTTTTCTCCCACGCTCCTTGGGAGGATATATCATGGACTTTGTCTTAGGTTTACCTAGAACAAAGAAGGGGGGATAGATATTTGTTGTCGGATAGATTCTCAAAATGGCACACTTTATACCATGTCATGCATGATGTTTAATGTTGCGATTTGTTCTTTCATGAAATTATTCGCTTGATGGTGGCCAAATACTATTGTGTGATCATGATACTAAATTTCTTAGCCACTTTTGGAGATTTTATGGGCTGTTGGGGACTAAATTGCTTTTTAGTACTACTTGTCACCCCCAAACTGATGGAAAACAAAGTAGTCAATAGAACATTGTCTACTATGCTTAGGGCTGTTCTAAAGAATAATAAGAAAATGGGAGGAATGTTCCTCATATTGAATTTGCTTATAATCGCTCATTGCATTCTACTACTAAGATGTGCCCTTTGAAGTTGTTATGGTTTTTACCCGTGCACCTATTGATTTGTTGCTCTTCCATCTTCGGAGAAGGTTAATTTTGATGCTAAAGAACGGTTTGAATTGATTTTAAAATGCATGAGTTAACTAAGGAGAACATTGAGGATGAATGCTAAATATAAACTTGCGGAGATAAGGGTAGAAAACATGTTGTGTTTGCACCCGAGATCTTGTTTGGTTACATTTTGTAAGGATAGATTTGATTTTGCAAATCAAAGCTAATGCCACGTGCTGCTGGTCCCTTTAAGGTGTTGGAGAAAGTAAATGATAATGCATATAAACTTGAGCTGCCCGCAGATTTTGGGGTTAGTCCCACTTTAACATTGCAGATTTGAAGCCATATTTGGGTGAGGAAGATGAGTTCCGAGGACACTTCATTTCAAGAAGGGGAGGATGATCGACATCAATACCATTGTTACACCCACAGCCCGCCCTAATTACATCGACCAATTACTAGAGATCACGCCCAACTAAATTACCGGTACTTGCTTTTGGTAATGATTCTAATGTTCATGAGAATATGATACGCTTAAATTGGATACATTTGTTTTGCTTAAAATGAAGGGCCTAGCTTGGAGAAGGATGAACATTGGAGCAAGAACAAGCATGGAGATGATGGCATGCAAGGGGGACAAGAATGGAGTTACAAGTGATGATTTTTGGACTTTGAAGCCACCATAATGAGTGTGAAGCCTTGGACGAAATATACAAGATGCCACTTTATAAATTTGCCAGAGGCTATTCTAGGTCTTTACCTTATTATTGGGCTAGGCCCATGTAATTTCGAAATACATTAGTATAGGCTATTTTTAGAGTCCGGTGGGGAAACAAGAGATAGGGTTTCGACCTCCACCAAGGGCCACAAAATTCACCCCTCTTCCTCCATATATACAGCCCTTAGGGCACCGCTTAGACCGGGTTTTGTTTAGATTAAAAGTTCGCCATAGCTGCAATTCGATTTGCTTGTGTTCAACGCCAAAAGGCCCATAACCCCACCTTGATCAATAAAGCTTTATCTTATATTCCAATATCCAATTGCAATCTCGCTTTTGTTTTCGCTTGCTCGCAGGAAACCTGGGTCGTTGATCGGCCCGGGTCAATAACCTCCTTTGGTTTAGCGACAGAAGTACGCCCCCCGGTCGGATCCAAAGTCACTTCCACCAAAGCAAATCCACCATCTCCGAAGACGGACACCCCTTCCAGATGCAAGACCCTCTTTAGGGAAGATCCATCTAGGATATCATCAAGACCCCTGTGGAAGATCCATCTAGGATATTCAAGACCTCCTCTTGAAGATGAACCTTACCTTGTATCTTCCTTTGTTGTTCATGTACCTTTGACCTTGTGTGTTTGATTGTCTAGTGGATGTGGATTGACTTGTTCTTGAGTGTTTCTTTGATTTCTCCCCTTTTCCCCTTTCATCATGTTCTTCGAGGATCCCGCCCAAATGAAAGATCAAAATTAGGGTTCCACCCCACATCGATAGCTTCTCCACCATCTCCATGCTAGCTGTTTGATGTGGTGGAACCCAATTGCCGATTTTCACGTTGGAGGATCCACGAGGGAATACAAGAACACGGAAGCACAAGGAAAACACAGGAAAAGAGAGAATCACTCAACCAAAAGGGAATCGATCACAAAGTGCTAGATCATCAACAATAAGAGATTCACGAGATCCAAAGTCAACAAAGGTAAGGATACAAAGGAACCGTTTTCCAAGAGGAGGCCTTGATGTTCTTCCCTAGAAGGGGTCTTGAACGCTTGGGGATCTTTCTCCAAGAGGTCGTGATTCCGAGGAGAAGTATCCAAGTGGATGAGCAAAGGCTCCAAAACATGAGCTAATCCAAACAACCCTAGCTAGGAGGAGGGGGGAGATAGCATATGTCCAAAGGGGTAAGTGAGGAGGGATACAGGCCCGGCCCATCAAGGTAAGGGGGCGGTAGTACCGCCACGGTATTTGCCGGGGCTGAGGGAGTAGCCCGGATCCGGGTAACACTAGTACTTCGTTGAGCGGTAGGGCGAGGGGGGGGTAGTACTGGTCGGGAGTACCGCCAGGGGCGGTAGTACCGCCCCGGTCTTCTTCCGCGCCGCCTGTTTCCCTGGATGGTGTTGTTTTGGCGCCGACCTCCCGCCGCCTTAGTGTTCCCAATACTATGCATGCAAGGGAATGTCAAGTAGTATACCATCCTAAGGGCAAGGAGCACGAAAGGAGATGATTCACCTTTGTATGTGAAGTACATGTGACGGTCACTTGTAACGGACTTTGACATGGTGATGTCCAAGGATGCTCGCATCATCTCCTCCCTTGGGAAGGATCCGACCGGATCGTGATCCTCATCACCATGGAAACGGTTGTCATAGACGGACTTGTAGTTGGAAGAAGGAAGACATGGGAATCCAAGTAGTCCAAGGTGTCCCGAGTGATAGACATGCAAAAGAGCAAACACAAGCAACACTAAATACAATGGTTAGCCACAAAAGGTCCATCATGTAAGAATGAGTCCGGGGTAAGATTGGTCGTGAAAAGGATGAAGCATATCAAGATGATCTAGAATGAGATGCAAAGATTCATGGAGGAAATGCAATCATTGTGTAAACAAATGTGTTGTAATATGATCTATGCAACCACGGCAAAATGATGTCATAGTGAGATGTTTTATCAATAGCATGAATATGGCAATGGATGCTCAATATGTATATGTTATCATGCAATTGATGATGGACAATATGATCATGATGTATGAATATGCCTTCAAGGTAGATCAAACAAATTTTAAGGAAATGCAAGCTCATATATCATGGATGACATGGGAATACAAGATGCAAAAGGCAATCACAATGTGAGTCAATCCATGCATAGTGAAACTTGTGGTGAGTATGATGCCCATCGAATGACATGTGAGCACAATCAAGAAATATGAAGGTGGGTGTACCAAAGCTCGATGTCGAGGCATGAGGGAGGTCAAGGTGCCCAATAAGTGCAAGCGCCTCAATGTGAAGGTCCATGTAGCAATCTCCAATGTCGCTCCTCCTTTCACGAGATGTATCATGTAGACAACAAGAAGGAAACAACAATGAAAGAGTGACCCATCCAATATGCATATTTGAGGATTGCTCAAAGAGAAGGAGTTCACCTTATGAGAATGTCAAAATGTTGGTGCCGACATCATGTATGCCTTCACATAACCAATATGTGATAACGGCATCACCTTGTGAAACCTCCAAAATGAAAGAACATGACAAACACTGAAAAACAAATGAGGTTAGCGGAAATGCAAAACCTATCATTCGAGTGGTAAGATACCCAACAAGTGTATGCATCATGCCCCATAAGAAAGTACAAGGAGCGGTCATAGTATGGAGGCATATGATGCAAGAACAACCATGAATAGGCTCAATCAAACAAGCATGCATCACAAGTAAAGTGTCCAAATCTCCAAGATCAATAACATAGTAAGTTGGCACTCAATACAAGGTGATATGAGAGATGCAACTAATGGAGACAAGAGACAATGATCATGACAAATCAAGTGAGAGGCATCAACATCTATGTCATCAACCCAAGAAAGCAAGTAATAGTGGAACATGGGTGATGCAACATAGCAAGCAATCATAGCTATCAAGTCAAGCAAGCTAGTAGTGCAAAGATGCAACGATAGAAGGAATCATGGCAAGCATTCATTGGTGCAAAAGTGGCATGAATAATTCACAAGACATGGCACAAGCATGAAAGCAAGATGGAGAAAAATAGCATGAATATCTCTGAGAAGCCATATGTAAATAGCAATAAGGCATTCTCTCCCAACACAACAAGCATCAAAGTATGGGGCACATGATAAACATGGCAATAGCAACAAGGATCTCCAAAGTATGCAAATACACATAGAGTAGATAATTGTGAATCATGGGTAAATGCAAGCAAGGGTCACAATTGCATGGCAAAGGCATAGAAAGAGGCATAACATGCAAAGTGAACACAATAGTAGGGCATAAGGTGACAAGTGGTAAAAGCCCATAGCCGGGAGAACCAAGAGAAAATGCCCAGAGGCCGCCAAGGGAACGGTGGTAACATAGTCCACGGATCCCAAAGCGTTGTTTCAAGAGCCGCCACAACTCTTGGGATTGAGAGGTTGAATATACATGAGTACCTACACAAAACAAAGACAAAGGAAAATTGTGTGATGGTATATGTACACATCATCCATCATGACACGGCATGTTTTTTAGCACTAAATAGCCAATGCTCAAATAAATGAGATGGATATAGGAACATGTCATCCATCATGATAGGTTTGTTATTATTTATGGCATAATGGAGACTCAAAGGATGTAATGCATCATGAGAAATATCTAGAGCATTGTTATTCATGGAGTGCATAGATACTATCATGGGAATCATGCAAAGTATGAAATGCATCAAGATCTCCTAATATGTATGAGGAAACTATGGGGTCTCCTCATGGGCATGAGTAGCAACATCAATGGAGAATATTGACAACATCCAAAACAATGCATATTCAAACAATGTGATCATGGCATGGCATAGTGGATGAATTGTGTAAATCATGTAAAGGAAGCATGGCAATATCATCACAAGAGAAGCAAAAGCCAAACCATCATCTCGCCATCTATGCCATAGGTGCAAATGGGATTTATTTTAATGGGGCAGAATTACTATGTTGAGATTGAAATGATGCAATATGGGAGATCTCACCATAGCATATGACAAGTTCAATGGATTGTCAAACATGACGTGACCAATAGAATTTTCACAAGATATCCTATGTAGCATACTATCACAACTAGGCAACCAACATGCTCATCATCATATTCATCATAAATAGGTAAGTCAAGGCATGAAGAAGTTTCACTAGCATGAAGCATGGCAATAGGAGGGTCAACATCATGGGAGCAATCATTATCAAGAGAGTCCATTAGTGGGAAAGAGAAGCACCATCACCTATGTTACCTTTGGAGCGCCCCATGTGTTGTAGGTGAGGTGTTGAAGATCGTTGTCATCTTCATCTTGATGGAACCATGGGGTTGCATCATCGCCCATCATGGCCATCGTCTCCATAGGAGGTATGGACTCATCAATGGTAGGGGTCGCCATGGGAGACCTAGCACCAAAGAAGAAAACACACTAGGAGTAGAGGTTAAGCTAGAAATCATAGTGGCCTCACATGCCGGTCAACTACCTCACTAAAGTGTTGTGGCTCACCACCCCTCAAGGATGCTCTCACTATGGGGTTGGAGTCACTCAAGTGGCTCCAACCTCACATAGGATGTGTGGCATGCCTCATGTGGGGGCTAGTGGTGGTCACACTCATCCTCTCAAAGGAAATGCCTCAATGTCACATATGGTGGAGTCACCATCTCCTTTGGGGTGGTGGCCTCCTCACATGGCACTTTGGGCATCTCGACATATGTGGGTGTCGGAGAGGTTAGGCAAATGTCTCCATGCTCAACTCAGACGCTGGGGTCAAGGATGGCCTTGCCGACCTTCATGTCGGTTGTTGGGAGGTCCATATGATGTGGCACCTCATAGCTCGCCTCCATGACCAAGGGAGTTTCCCATGCCGGCCATCTTCCTTGAGGGGCTTCAAGATGGAAGTGTCACCCCCGAGGTGGTCGCGGACTTGATGAAGTCAATGTAGGCGACACGGGAAGTAGGCAAGATGCCGATCCAAAGGCAAGATGCTTGAGAACACTTGGCTAAGATGCCGTGGTTGATGTAGCCGCCCACTTGGTTGTGGTGCCCCGTCTTTTTTGTGCTCTTGAAGCTTGGACTTGGCGGATGTAGGGCTTGTTGGGACTTGCATTTGCGCCAGGGCATCTTCATGATGATGATGTCGTTGTCGGTTTGAGCTCGTAGTAGATGTCGCTCGCGTCGCCGGGCACATGATGCTTGAGGTGACTTGCCCTTCATGGCGGTGATGATCATGAACGGATGGTGATCGCCATGTAGATGTGGACGAGGACGATTTGCACTTGCATCTTTTTTCCCCGACTTGTGGCTTGACCGTCGCCGCCTTGAGGATGATGAAGTGGAAGAAGACTTGATCAAGGCCCAATCTTCCATTCTCCATCTTGCTCCTTTTGTGCGGCAAGCTTGTTGTCGGTAGTCCCTTTTCCTTGCTTCGAGTGACAATGTCGATGGAGATGTTCTCGGCGCGCCTCCAATCTTGATTGTGCGCCTTGCACTTGTCTTGTAGATCGGAGATAGACGCTTTGGTGATGTAGTTGTTCACGCCGGTTGTGTGAGACCGGAGAAAATGCCTTGCCTATCCATCACAAGACTCGAGCAAATATGAGGGAGAAAGAGAAGAACGATACCAATGTACCTTTGACCAAAGTTGAAGATGAATCAAGTTCACTCAAATGTGCACAATGAAATAGCACTATTGGTACCGATCCTCCGATTCTCACACCTACAAAAAGGCTTATAGTGGAGCTCGTGAGGATAGTGGCACAAAAATTTAATGCAAAATGTTAGCAAGAGTCAATAATGTTGAAAGAGATTCACAAATTCGCAAGTTAAACAAATGGACCAATAGCAAAGAATGGCACACGGAAACACACACACACGGATAGATAAATGGGGTCGAACCAAGGAATGAGCTCAAAATTGGAATCCACCAAACGCTGTGTTGCACAACTCAAGAGAGACGCTAGCACGATTGCTCAATAGGCGGATAACGACACTTGTGCACAACCTATAAGATGCAAATGGATATTCTTTCATCCCAAGTATGCTATGTATGTATGGTTCCTGTGTTCTCAAGCATGATATCATATGATGTTGATTTGACAATCTTATGTGCAATGGGATGATGCTATGGCACTTGCTCACAGCTTTTGCCTCTTTTTGCTTAAAAGTTTTTTTTTTTTTTTCTATGGTCACTTTTGTACAATGCAAAACCAAGATAGCAATTGTGTATATGGAACAAACTTGAGGCACAATGGATGAAATGATACCAATATGATATTATGTATGCAATGGGAGGTATGGACCACTAATTGCACAAGTAACGCTTGCAATACTCAAATGGCTAGTCTCGAAGGCAAGTAACCAAAATGGGCTAGGGGTTAACAATGCAATTGCAAGGAATATACAATGGTGTCGCGAGGTTACCGCCCTTTATGGATGAGTGGGTGTTCTTGGTGTAGATACCAAGATGATGGAGACTGCCCAAGAAAACACCTTAGGAAACGGAAAACCCAAAACTCAAAATCTCAAATGACAAATGTCAAATGGTGGTAGCGAAAGGGTGGTGGTATGCACTTGGCAATGCGGAAGTGGGATGATGGGCTATAACGGTGTAAGAGTTGAAGCACACGTCCCTAAGTAGCCAAACACCTTAGGAGACACAAGCCACAACTCAAACAAGCTCAAACAACTATTGGGTTGGGGTCAAGTGTATGGTGGGTAAGGTTATGTAAGGTGGTGGTGGTGGTTGATGAAGAAGCAACTTCCAAGTAGCCTAAACACCTTAGAGACTCAAATCGAACTCAAACAACCACTAATGCTATAAGGAACAAAATGGGTTAGGGTTGAAGTCGGTGGTGGTTATGGATGTTGTGGAAGCCCTAGGCAAAGATGCCAAAATTCACCAAATGTGATGGTGTCAAATGATGTTGTAACCATCTAGGAGGAAGGAGAATGTCAATAGCTTTCAACGAGCTAAAGAACGAAAATCGGACCGGATGTGGGTTATGGGGAAATGGTGAAACCAAAGTGAATTCCAGGCGGTAGTACTGCTGGGAAGGGCGGTAGTACCGTCGTGTCGGGTTTTTCGACTTTTCGTTGAACGGGACCGGCGGTAGTATCCTGGGCGGTAGTACCCTTGAGTTTTCAGCGGTAGTACCCTTAGGGCAGTACCGCCGGTCGGGATTTTCTCGATTGTCAATGGTTTGCGATTTTGGCGGAAATTGATTTCGGGTCAAAATTCATGGATTTTGTGGATGGAAAGGGGAAACTTGGGGAATGCTAGATCCACTTGAAACCAAGCAAATCCATGGATCAAAATCAACAAAACATCATCAAACCAACAAATCACAAAAATTTTGGGGCTATTTTTGGTGGGGATTTTGGATTTAGGATAAATCCAAAATCAAGCTAGAAAACACGGGTAGGGTCTCCAAAACGTGATCAACGGGCCTGATACCATATGATGTAGTGGAACCCTAATTGCCGATCTTTCACGTTTGGAGGATCCTACGGAGGAATACAAGAACACGCGAAGCACAAGGAAAACACGGGAAAACGGAGAGAATCACTCAACCAAAAGGGAATCGATCACACAAGTGCTAGATCATCAACACATAAGAGATTCACGAGATCCAAAGTCAACAAAGGTAAGGATACAAAGGAACCGTTTTCCAAGAGGAGGCCTTGATGTTCTTCCCAGAAGGGGTCTTGAACGGGGATTTTCCCAAGAGGTCGGGCTCCGGGAGAAGTATCCAAGTGGATGAGCAAAGGCTCTCACACAAACATGAGCTAATCCGCAACCCTAGCTAGGAGGAGGTGGGGAGTTTTATAGCATATGTCCAGGGGGGTAAAGGGGAGGGGATACATCCTCCCCACTCTCGGGGGCGGTAGTACGCCAGTAGGGGGTACCCCTTGCGTAGTGCCGCTGGCGGTAGTACCGGGCCCGGATCGGTAACACTAGTACTTGGGTTGAGCGGTAGTGGCGAGCGGCAAGGGGGGCTTTGCCGGTCACGTAGTACCGCACGGGCGTAGTACCGCCGCCCGGTCTTCTTCCCGCCGCCTGTGCTTCCCCGGATGGTGTAGTTGTTCCTTGGCGCCAGACCTCCTCGCCCCCTTAGTGTTCCGCTACCTATGCATGCACACGAGTGGAATGTCAAGTAGTATACCATCCTGGGGGCAAGTGAGCACGTAAAGGAGATGATTCACCTGTGTTGTGAAGTACATGTCGACGTGTCACTTGCCGAACGGACTTTGACATGGTGATGTCCATAGGATGCTCCGATCAAAGTTGTTGAGCCCTCCATCTATGATGACGCAATAGAACGCCCTTCACAACTCCCTTTGTATGGAACAAATTATGCCTCGATTTTGCTCACGTGTAACCGCACACCAAAACACGTTGAGCAACTAAACATTCATACTCCAAAGATCTTCAGCAGCCATGTATTGTGTCTCATGATCGAATCATCTCCACCGTGTTCCTCATTGTAATAAGAGCCAAAGTCCTCATCATAGTCACTAGCGGACTCATACCCACCATCCTCGAGCAATCATCACATGAGATTTGCATTTCCGAAAATGTCCCTTCCTTACAACGACGCCAAATAATATCACTTGTTGACGCCGGAAGAAGAAGAGCTCCGGGCCCGCAGGGTGCTCTTGGGTAGTGGTGGTTGTGCCCGCTTGTACACTTGGAGGTGGAACCAAGGAGGTGATGGTGCGGAAGTAGATGATGCACGTGGTGTCCATGATGAAGGTCGACCTGAAAAGTTAGGCCGCCAATGCCCGCGATCCTGACTTCACGCTCACTTACAAGCAAGATGGAATAAACAGTGAATTATTATAATCCTTATAGTCTAGAATGGTCTGAATATCTCTATTTAATCCACCAGAAAACGCAAGCATAGCTTCATTCTCCTCAACAATACCACATCTAATCAAGCCAGTTTGTAATTCCACAATATTCTTCTACAGAATTTTTACCTTGTCTTAAGCGCTGCAATTTTTGAAGTAATTCACGTGATAATATGGTGGAACCCAACGAGTACGATAGCAGTTTTCAAAGCAGCCCAAGTAGCTGAACAGGATATAATCTACAATGTTCGACCACCAAACACATGCAAAGCTAGTGAAAGCACAAAAGCAGCAGGAACACGCCTCTCCTCGTGATATTGTAAACATGTAAATCGTTGTTCGTTTCTAACTCCCAAGTAAGATATATATCAAACATATCTACCTCAAATGGTGGAATATTCAATTTCAGTTTAGGAGATGGTCATGATCTCACCGAGGGGAGCCCTTACATTGCCATTACTTGCATGTGGACGACCTTGTGGTTGTGGTGTGGTGGTTGCACGAGTTCGATGTTGATCAACCTCATCCTCGTAATCTCCCACATAATCATCCTCCTCACCAGCAGAAAGAGAGGAGCCAAAGAAGCACCAACAGCAGAGCCGGCACAGAATTTTGTCCGCTCAATAGGAAACCCGAGCTGCCCATACCGATTCGAAGGGGCGAGTTGTTGTCGCAAGAGGTGCGATAGGTGCAGCCGGCGGTGGTTGTGGAAAACGCCCAAGCAATTCATCAAACTTGCTATCGCTTTGTTTCAAACGCCTTCTCAATACCATCTATCTTCTCCATGGCCTCGCCAAACTGTTTAGCACATCTTGCACCTGTCCAATCATCATTTGTAAACTTATCATGTAGCTTTTGTCTGCGGTTTCCCAATCAGTCTCATCGGCGTGATCCTACCATGGTTAGCAAAATAGAAACACACAAGAATATGATCCACAGACTACTAAGAAGTGGTGGTGGTGTATCACAAACCCGCAAGCAAATCTCAAATTCACCGCTACCCAAAGAGGTGGTGATCGCAACCGCTAGTCAAACTCTCAAAGCTTGATAGAGCGATTACTGTGGAGAGTCCAACGACAACGATGTATGTGGAGTGGAAGGTGATGCGAGCATCCCACGCTCATCCCCATGTACACCCGACTACTTCCAAGCCCCAAGGGTACATAAGATGAGACCCACTATGCCCATCGACACAAGGTGAATTCACTCTTCGAATCACCCGTATGAGAATGGCTACTACCTCATGCGGGACCTTTATACACTGTACAACCAGATGGCCAAGGAGAATCCAAGGACCAAGGCCAAGCATGGAAGAGAAGACGGAAGAAAGGAGAAGAAGAAGATGGAGGGTTGTTGAAGATGGCCGGACGTCGGGCCGATCCGGATCATCCGCCCAACCGGATCATCCGACCTCCCCATCGTCCGTAAATAACCGACAAAGAAGCCCTCGACGGCGGATATCCGGACGGTCGCCTGATCATCCGGACCCGACACCCGGATCGCCCGCCACCATCCGGATCATCCGGACTACCAGGGCTAATTTGGGCCAAGGCCCGTACCCTTCGCTCTTACTTACCCCTTCGTGGTTAGCACTATAAATAGACCTCCTCCTCCCCACTTTGAGGGTTAGCATTGATTAGCTCATATTTGTGTGTGAGAGCCTTTGCTCATCCACCGATTTCTCCTGAGATCAGACCTCCCTAGGAGAAGATCCATTCGATTCAAGACCCCTATCTAGGGAAGATCCCCTCGTGGATTCAAGGCCCCATCTAGGGAAGAACATCAAGGCCTCTCTTGGAGATGAACGTCGCTTGTATCCTTACCCTAGTTGACTATGTATCTTGTGGATCTCATGTGTATGTTGATCTAGCACTTGTGGATCGATTCCTTGTTGGTTGAGTGATTTCTCTCGTTTCCCCCTGTTTCCCTCGTGCTTCCGTGTTCTTCGTGTTTCCGTGGGATCCCTCCAAGGTGAAAGATCGACAATTAGGGTTCCACCCTACATCATATGGTATCATGAGCCACGTTGATCACGCTTTTGGAGCCCCTACCCCTTTTTTCTAGCTTGATTTTGTTGATTTCGCCCAAACCAAAATCCCTACCAAAAATAGCCCCCAATTTTTTTGATTTGTTGGTTTGATGATGTTTTGTTGATTTTGATCCGGATTCGCTTTTCAAGTGGATCTAGCATTTCAAGTTTCACCTTCCATACACGAAATCCATCAAATTTTGCCCCAAAATCATCCATTTCCGCCAAAAATTCATCCCCACGAGCAAATCCCAGCGGATTGATTTGCCGATCATCCGGACATTCTTCCCGATCATCCGGACCACCGATCAGGGACGCCGGACGTCCGGATAAATCGCAAACCAAAAAGAACCGGCGACGAAAACCCGGATCATCCGGATGTCCCCCATCAGCCGGACATAGCCCGGATGAGCTGGACCTCCTCCCATGTCCGTTAACCGAAAACCGACACGGCTGAAATCTTGTTTTGTCCATAACTAATTCATCCGAACTCCGATTTTGACGTTTTAGCTCGCTTTGAAGCTATTGACATCCCCATCCAACAAAAATACCACCAACACCATTTGACACCATCAACTTTTCGGAATTTTGGCATCTTTGCCTAGGCCTCCAATATCATCCGATTACCTCCACCGACTTCCGCAACCCAACCCATTTTGTTCCCCATTGCATATGTGGTTGTTTAAGTAGTGACTTGAGTCTCCTAAGGTGTTTCACTTAGGACTTGTTTTTCATCAACCACCACCACCACTTCCTAACCTTGCCCACCATACAATTCCACCCCAACTTAACCCAATTTTGTTTGAGTTGTGGCTTGTGTCTCCTAAGGTGTTTCCCAAGGGACGGCAATTCAACTCCGACTTGTGTATAGCCCATCATTCCACTTCCGACCAAGTGCAAACCACCACCGCTTCCGCTACCACCATTTGACATTTGTTTTGATTTTGAGTTTTGGGTTTTTCCATTTCCTAGGTGTTTGCTAACTAGGAACGGGTTGACATCGCAACACCGCCCTCATCATTGCCAAGGACGGTAACCCGAACACCTTTGTATATTCACCTTGCAATTGCATTGTTAACCCTAGCCCATTTTTGTTATTTGCCTATCGAGATAGCCATTTGAGTATTGCCAACCTATTTGTGCACATTAGTGATCCACCATCCATTGCATACATACCATATCATCTTGGTATCATATCATCCATTGTGCCTCAAGTTTGTTCCCATATACACAATTGCTATCTTGGTTTGCATTGTGCAAAAGTGGCCATAGAAAAAAGAGAAAAGCTTTTAAGCAAAAGAGAGCAAAGAGCTCGGAGCAAGTGCCATAGCATCATACCCACATTGCAAATAAGAGCCATACCAAAATCTACATCATATGATATCATGCTTGAGAGAAACACCGAACCATACATACATAGCATACTTGGGATAGAAGAATACCCATTTTGCATCTTATAGGTTGTGCACAAGTGTCGATCCGCCTATTGAGCAATCGTGAGCTCTCTCTTGAGTTGTGCAACACGAAAGCCCTTTTGGTGGATTCCAGCTTGAGCTCATTCCTTAGTTGCACGCCCCATTTATCTATCCGTGTGTGTTTCCGTACCTCTCATTGCTATTTCTACTTGTTTCGCATGAATTTGTGAATCTTTTCAACATTATTGACTCTTGTTAACATTTTGCATTAAACTTTTGTGCCACTATCCTCACCGAGCTCCACTATAAGCCTTACTTGTGTAGGTGTGAGAATCGACAAGGATGTACCAATAGTGCTATTTCATTCTCCACATTTGAGTGAACTTGATTCATCTTCAACTTTGGTCAAAGGTACATTGGTATAGCTTTTCTTTCTCCCACTCATATTTGCTCGAGTCTTGTGATGGATAGGCAAGGCATTCCCTCCGGTCAAACAACAACGACGGCGGAACAACTACATCTCCAAAGGCCCATCTTTGATCTACAACGACAAATACAAGGCGACAATCAAGATTGCGGGAAGATCGAGAACATCTCCATCGACATTCCACCGGCAAGGAAAAGGGACTACATCGACAAGAAGCTTGCCGAATAAAGAGGAGCAAGATGCAAGGATGGAAGAGATTCCCTTGATCAAGTCTTCTTCCACTTCATCATTCTCAAGAAACGGCGCCACAAGTCTTCCCAAAAGATGCAAGTGCAAATCGCCCCCCCACATCTACATGGCGATCATCATCACGCTCACGATCCACATCGCCATGAAGGCCAAGTCACCCCAAGCAACATGTGAAACCCATTTAACACATCTACTACGAGCTCAAGCACCACAACACATCATCGCCATGAAGATGCTCCCAAGAAATGCACAAGTCCCAACACGCCAAGTCCAAGTGATGAGGACATGACTACCTTGGATAAGACCAAAATATTGCATACATGCATATTTGTCGTGTTTCTAGTGCAAACTATTCAATAATATATTTATGTTATCCGAAAAAAATATTCACATACTTTTGTGTTTTGTCTAATTGGTGTATGGGACATTTGTACAATCCACATATGAAGATATGGGAAAAGGAGAAGTTTAGGTGTTTGTTTAAAACGCCTTTCATACTTTTGGGCCAAGAGAAGATAGAGTCCAAGTTCTCACGTCGGATTCGATTGGACCAGAATACCGACTCCAAAACGCCAACAACTTTTTCATACGGACTAATTGGGTGATTTTTTTTGTTGAAAGTAGATTTCATGTCTTCCAAAGATAGGAATCACCTTAAAATCTGATAGAAGGGGTGTCCCGATCTTTGATGAGATGATAACTATCGATTTGGTGGAGACGATTTTGACGATGACACCGCAACGATTTGTCCTAAACCAACTCCGGAGGTTGTTGACCAGGAGAAAAAACCAAATCTATTTCCCCAACAAAAAAGCAAAATATGATAAAAGTTGAATTTGAGTAGTATGGTTGGATAAGGGGATCCGGGGCTTGGTCTTCTTTGGCCAAAAAGGACGAGGTTCAAGGCTAACTTTCTCAAATCCCAAGGAAAAGTACAATGGATCACTATAGAACAATGGGGAAGGAGGTGGGAAACTAAGGGCCTAAATAACCCTAGGTGTAAAGGCATGGGCCCAAGTGAGGTACAAACCTTTGGCTTGAGTTTGACTGGATTCGGTCACATCAATTGTTTTGCCAAACTCAACGCCCGGGAATTTAAGGTATTTTGTGTGGGAGCTAAATCTACTTTCCAAAAAAAGAATCCCCAATTAGGAGTCCGTTGAAAAGTTGTTGGCTTTTGGTCGATGCTCAGGCATCCAATCTAATCCGAACAAGATTGGCTTT
>JAHHZJ010007279.1:0-19227 GCA_021437245.1 Aegilops speltoides | reverse complement strand
AATCAACCCGCTCGAGAGGTGTATCTCGGATCATCTCCTGAGACATAGTATGCACATAGATTGGTCACGGTGGCTGAATATCCCCGATCTTAGTCTTTACCCTTTTGAATTCTAGCTCTTTTTGAATTCACCGACCTTTGTATCTCTACGAACGTCTCCAAACCCTCGAGGCAAAGAAAATTAAATGAACAAGAGAGTTATTAGTTACTTGATATTAAGAAATGAGCGAAATAGGCCAATCGATATAGGCGCAAATGAATGAAAATAATTATTCGCAGCATTTTTCGATGTCGGCCCAAAGCTTTGGATCCTTATCCAAGTAAGTGGGCGAGACATTACAGTGTTAACTTTAATTACTAGCAGAATCCAGTGGAACCTCCGGACCACGATATACTGTCGTCATGCATAACTCATCGATTAGCGGCCACATACCATGCATGGAGTAAACAAAGAGAATGTGCTCAAGACAGAAACACTCACCCAAAATGGTAAGGAAATAGAATATCACTTTTGAGTTCCCTTTGTAAAAAGCGCCACAGAGTCTGCCTCCGTCGGCGGGGTAATGCTTCAACACAATATCATTAACGATGTGTGGGTCAATGAACCCAACATCATGGATGTTCCTTACTCTGCATTCCTTAATCTTCATTCTGCATGTATAATAGAGACACAACAATATAGTTAGGACATATATATAGTGCGAGGCAATATAGGCGAGATGGGGTAGAAATTAATAAATATCACTTACGAGCGTAGCAAGTGATGATAGATTTGTCGAGCTCGCGCAGATTGAAAAGCTGGAACAATTCACTCAGTTCAACTTGTACATAGTAATGTTTGAAGTGATGCTCATGTCTAACTTCATATAAATATATTCTTTGTTTTATTTTTATGTAACCCTTGTACCAATTCAGCGGAGCGTTTCATTTGGTCGGGTAGATCCTTTTCTCGCTTGAGCTCGGCGAGAGGCCCATTCTTGACATATGTAATTACTACCTCCTTCGGCGGCAACTCATCAAGGTCTAATAGTTCACGAGTAATACCTAAGTTGGCCGCTTGTTCTCTGGCACTCGTTCTACAGTCAATCCCTGTGCTGCCGCAGCTTGTATGATCTCGGGGGCATCCGGACAGAAGGCTTCCACTATAAGCGGGGCAATCGATTGTTTACTTTGTTCCCCGAGCTGGGCAACTTGTTTCCCGCTTTTTATACTTTCGGCCTTCTCCCGCTCTTTGTTCTCCTTGAACATGAGTGCCTGCCTTTTAAGTTCACGTGCATAGTCGGTAGGCAGATTCTTTGGCGGCTTGGGACGGTGTGCTCAAAAATGACTTAGCCCACTTCTTTTGCTCATCAGAAAATACTGGCTTGGGCTCGGGCTCTCTTTTCTTCTTGCAGTCCGCCTTCCATTTCTCCAAATCAGCAGCGGCATGCGTCGACTTCCTCGCACTCGTTCCCAAGGCCTTGTGGGGAGAGGCTTGGTGATGGCTCCGGTACCTTTGTGGTCTTAGGTACATAAGGTCAGGGTTAATAATCAGGACTATACCTTCTTTGCCATAGGTGGATTGGGCGTGCAGTCACCCTCCCGGACCGAGGGCCAGGGGCGGATGATCACCCGCGCCGGACGTTGTGGGCTAGGGCGTCGGCTGATGTGACGGAGGTGTGGGTGAACCGCCACCACCACCACCACCACCACCACCGCCACCGCCACCACCACCACACGTGGGGGTGGACTTTATCCTTGGCGCCTCGCACTGAAACTTGATAAACTTCTTTTGCCATAGAATGTAATGGCGCTTGACATCTTCAAGTCTTTTCTCCCCTTGGTGTAGCAATTTCAATCTCAGGTCCTCAAACCCTTGGACTATGTCCTCCACCGTGACACGAGCATAGCCATCTTTAATGGGGTTGTTGTGGTGGAGTGCTCGAGTAAACATGGTAAAGCCTTTGCCGATGGCTACCTTCATGGACATGTTCGATAGGATAATCGAGATGACATTCTTTCATCTCTTTATATCGTCCCGGAGTAGCGAGGCTCCGGTGCAGTAATTTCGACCACCGAGGCTCCGGTGCGATAATTTCGATCGTCGGTGCATCTGCACCAGCAGTGGGAACCTCCGTGAAACCACGCTGCTTCTCACTTCTTTGGCTTCCGAGATCCGCTGGATGATCTTCATCTTACCGAGCTGAATCTCTTTGGCTACTAGTACACTCATGGTTTTCTTCATCACTTCCATTTCGATGCCAACAGCATACAACATCTGCTTCCCGATCCATCTTTCTCTTACGGCTTAACCGTCACGGGTCATCGTTCTGCAGGGGAACCCTATTTTCCACGGAATGTGCCCATGCCTCAATACCGTCCTCCGTGTTCAAGATTCGAGGCTTTTGTCGGTAGCGTCGTTCTCTCTGTTGAACTTGATCTTCCCTCTTGAGCATCCTTCATTGCGTCAATAAGGGTTTGGGTGGGTTTAATTAATTTGCCTGGTAAACACACTCCCCTGTCTCGGGTTGGCGTTCCCCATGCCCGTACCACCAGCTTTTGGCCCTTGGGTCCCATCCCTCCGTACCGGGCCAGTTCCTCGCGCCCTCAGCTCGTTCTCCATCTTCTCGAACCTAGGCACCCAAATGCGATACCCTCCTGGCCCCATAACATGATTGTACTCCTTCTTAGCCGCATTTTCCTTATTTTGTTTGATATTTGAAGGCTGCTCCGATTTCTTTTGCTTCACAAATTCTGGCCAATCATCTTTCAGTTTCTCATATTGTCTCTGAAATCCGAGTCTTGTTCTGCTTGACAAAGTCACGGGCTAGATTTTGCTTGAATTTCCGGAATCGTCGGCCATCTTATGAAGAAGCGAAGTGTTTGACTAGCCTCCTCCTCTCCTTGTTTTCCTCAATCTTGTTACCCTCCTCATCCAATTTGTTGTATTCTGGAGGTAGAGCGAAATGTTCCATAAGCTTCTTGAAGCAATCTTTTTTGTTCTCTTATCGACAAAAGTGAAACCATCAATTCGTGCCTTCTTTGGCTCATTCCACTCTGGGGCGGTGATCGAGGCGTTGTCTCTAACAATGGCTCCGCATTGGCTGACAAACTTGGTGGCGTTCTTGCGGGGCTCCAGTGACTGCGGTTACCTGATCGACAACCTGGATGGTGCATGTTTCTCCTGGTTTCATCGTCCTGGTTGCGCCGCTTTGACGTACTCGATTGTTTGACGATCGGCGAGGCTAAAATAAGAAAGAAAGTAGCGGCGTTAGTACACACATATTTATTCAAATCAGTTAGTTTGTATCACGAGGCTCAATGTATATATATACCTCGGCGCCGGGATAATTTACTACTTCCATTTGAAGATAAATGCGTTTATCGGCGTTTCTTGACATCATCTTCTTGTGGCGCCCTTCATCTTCACCGTCAAGGTTCGAGAATAAGAGATATCATCTTCTTCTTCTCCGGTCGGCACATATTGAATATCGCCGTTTATGATGCGAACATATGTGCTTCACCGTCCGGATCATAGTTGTCCATAATCGGGTCAGCTCTATCGTCGCCATTATGCGATCCTGAAAACATGTAGTAAAACAAATTAATTAAGAAGAAGGGGGCGGTGGCGGTGGCGGTGGCGAAGGAGGTGGCAAAAGGCGAGAAGGGGTGGGAGAGGGTGTATGGGTAGAGGCGGGCAGGGCAGCCGTGGCGATGGCGTCACGGAGAGGGAGGCGAGGACAACACACATGTATAACCCTCGCCGCCCCCTCTCGATCCCAAAAAAAACACCGCGCGCATCGCCGCCCCCTCGCCGCCCCCTCGCCGCCCCCTCCATTTTATTTTTTTGTTTTTCTTTGGCCGGTTTTCTGTTGTTTTTTGTTTTTGGGGTTTAGGGTTTTAAGTTAATTATTTACCGTTTTGTTAAACTAATTAACTAGTTAAAATTAAAGAACAAAAAAAGAAAAAACAGAAAAAATTCCTTTCCTTTTCCTTTTTCTTCTTCTTCCTTTTCCTTTTCTTTTTCTTTCTTCTTCTTCCTTTTCCTTTCTTCTTCTTTCTTCTTCTTTCTTCTTCTTCATTTTTCCTTTTTGTTTTCTTTGGCGGTTTTACTGTTGTTTTTTGTTTTTTGGGGTTTAGGGTTTTAAGTTAATTATTTACCGTTTTTGTTAAACTAATTAACTAGTTAAAATTAAAAGAACAAAAAAAAAAAATTCCTTTCCTTTTCCTTTTTCTTCTTCTTCCTTTTCCTTTTTTTTTCTTTCTTCTTCTTCCTTTTTCCTTTCTTCTTCTTTCTTCTTCTTTTCTTCTTCCTTTTCTTTCTTCTTCTTCTTCCTTTTCTTCTTCTTTCTTCTTCTGCGGTGGCCAGGCGAAGTGGCGTGCGTGGTGGTGTGGTCAGAACCTGGTAGTGTGGGGCAGGGGGCTCCTTTGAGACGGTCAGGGTCGATCCCAGTCAATCGTCGATCGTCAGGCGTCGGCGTCGGGTCGAGAGGAGCGAATGGGAGACAAAACTGCTAGAGTGGAGTGTTTATAAATGAGACCTTTAGTCATGGTGGGAAGCGGACCCAGCGACTAAAGGGTGCTACCTAATCAGGATCCGCCTCCCGGCCCGCGACTAAAGGGTTTTGCCGCCGCTTCCGTTCAGCAGAAAGACCCTTTAATCCAGTGGTAGAGAACTTCTTCGCGACTAAAGAAGTACCCTTTAATCATGATCCGCCTCCCCAGCCGCGACTAAAGGTCTATCTTGGAAGCTGGCGGCAGTGCGGTGGGATGTTTAGTCACACTCGCTAGCTGAGAAGGCTTGACAGTGGTTTATAAGCGCGCTCACTCACTTCCGAGCTCCTCTCAAATCAGAGCTTCTGGGCCTACTTACCTACTATCGGCACATGGGCCTATTGGGCCTTCTGCGGGCTGAATCCTGGCCCATTAATGGGTTTATAGTCGTATTCAGAGCCGTGGTGGCCCAATAGGTGGCATATTTTTTATTTTTTGCCTGTTTTTGTTTTCATTTTTGCTTTATTTATTTTGTGTTGTTTCTACTTACAACAAAAAACTTATTTATTTTATTTTATTTTGTTTCTAGTTACTTATTTATTTTACTTTATGATAATTATTTTTGCTATTAAAGTTTCTAATTACTTATTTATTTATGTTATTAAAATCTTAAAAATACAATTATATATCAAAAAATCAGAAAATAAAACTAATTCATTTAAATTCTTGTTTTTCTTCATTTTTTCTTCCTTTTTCTTCTTTTTTTTTCTTACATTTGTTTCTTCCTTTTCTTGTTTTCTTCTTTTTTCTTCCTTTCTTCCTTTTTCCTTTTTCTTATTTTTCTTCATTTGTTTTTTTTCTTATGTTTTTTCTTCTGTTTGTTTTTCTTCTGTTTTTCCTTTTTCTTGTTTGTTTTTTTCTTGTTTTCCTTTTTCTTCTTCTGTTTTTTCTTCTGTTTTTTCCTTTTCCTTCTTTCTTCTTCTTCCTTTTTCCTTTTAAAATCAGAAAAATAAAACTAATTAGTTTTAAAATCTTAAAAATACAATTATATATCGAAAAATCAGGAAAATAAAACTAATCCTTGAAGGTTTGACAAAGGTTTGATACATCATTGAGTTCATCGACCAAATACAAAGTTTGGTACAATAAATTATTACATCAATTCTTCCTTGTGTCCAACGCTTGCTTACGATTGTGCTTGTATCCATGGAGCATCCTCATCATTTAACTTAATGCTTGGGTCGGTGTTCACTTTGAAGGCGGAATTTCAGCAAACATATTATAATCTTGACATATGCATCTTGTCCTCCTCCCACGATGTTTCTTTTCCACTGAAAAGAACAATGTGGCGCTTTGATCATCGCATGATGTCTTGATCGTTTTCTTATCTTTCCGTTTCCTCGGTTTGCTACTCATGTCCTTCACATAGAAAACCTGGCGACATCTTTCGCTAGGGCGAATGGTTCGTCAAGGTAACCAAGATTGTTGAAATCCACCATTGTCATTCCGTATTGCTGGTCCACCTTTACCCCACCTCCTGTTAGCTTGAACCATTTGCACGGAACAAAGGGACCTTAAAGGAGGGTCCATAGTCAAGTTCCTATCTCCTCTATGTAACCATAATATGTGACCTTTTGCCCATTCTCGGTTGCTGCATCAAAGCGGACACCACTGTTTTGGTTGGTGCTCTTTTTATCTTGGGCGTCGTGTAAAATGTATTCCCATTTATCTCGTACCCTTGGAAAGTCGTTATAGTCGAAGATGGTGTCTTGGCCAACATGTACAAGCTGATCTACAACATCATTGTCATTCATTAAATGTTTTCTCAACCAACTGCTGAAAGTCTCCATGTGGGCCTTCCTAATCCGAGTTGAGGGCTTCCCGGGTTGTCCGAAGCGTAAAATATTCTTGTGTTTCTCAAAGTGCAGAACCACCAAGCTGGAATTGGTCGGCTACAGTGTGGTGTGCTTGATCGAGAGAATGGCCGTCCATACATATCGTTGATTTCCTTCGGATCGTGCCTTTTCACTTAGTCTCCCCTCGTGCATGATCGAGGAAGACCAATCGGCTTAAGGTCGAGGAACAAAGTCAACACAAACTCAATTACCTCCTCATTTCCATAGCCCTTGGCGATGCTTCCTTCTGGCCTAGCACGATTCACGAACATATTTCTTTAATACTCCCATGAACCTCTCGAAGGGAACATATTGTGTAGAAATACGGGACGAAGCGGAAATCTCTTGACTAGGTGAACCAGGAGGTGCGTCATAATATATGAAGAAGGATGGCGGGAACACCAACTCAGCTGACAAGACATTGGATCACATCGTTACGTAACCGTGGTAGAACTTGGATTGATTACCTTACGAGAGATTGCATTGAGGAATGCACATAGCTTCACAATGGCTAATCGAACATTTTCGGCGAGAGCCCCTCAAAAGCAATCGGAAGCAATTGCGTCATAATCACGTGGTAGTCGTGAGACTTGGTTTTGGAACTTTTCTCCGCCATGTTTATTATTCCCTTTATATTGGGCGAGAATCGGGCGGGACCTTCATCTTTGCTCGGGCATTCAAAAAAGATGACCTTCTCTTCTTTGGTCGGGCGTAGCTGGCACGACGAAACCATTCCGGATGCGGTCATCGAGGTCTTTCAAGCGTTCTGGTCTGCCGTGCTTCCTGTATCATTTGTCTTCCCATACGCCCAAGAAGCTTAGGAGGTTCCGCAAATATTCTTAAATAGCGTGCATCACGTCGATTCGGAGGCGGACTTCTAGGATTTTCCAATATTCTAGCTCCCGAATATAGATTTCTTCTTCCATGGCTGCGTGCCCGTCGGCTCCTTGGAACTGATTGTCCGCGGGACCTTTCCAAAGATGACTTTCAAATCCTTGACCATATCAAATACCTCGAGCACCGGTCGTTCCGCGAGCTTCGGCCGGTGATCTGCCTTGCCGTTAATGCTTGCCTTTCTTTCTTCTGGATGAATTTTCGGAAGAAATCGGCGATGCCCAAGGTACCGTTCTTTTACAATTTGGCAAATGTACACTTTCGGTCTCATGTAGCGGTCGTGCATGCATTGTATCCCTTATTTGACAGTCGAAAGGTTACTAAGACAGGCCAATCGTTGATGGTTCTGAAAAAAGCGCTTTCGTGTGGTCAAATTCCTCTTGTTTGTGCTCATCCCACACGGACACCACCCACAGCTGTAAAGTTCATCAACTAATGGCCTTAGGTACATCGATGTCGTTGCGGTTGCCGGACCTTGGATGAGAGCGGCATCATAATGAACTTCGCTTCATGCACAACCAAGGAGGAAGGTTGTAGATGCATAGAGTCACGGGCCAGGTGCTATGGCTGGAGCTACGCTCGCCAAAAGGATTCATGCCATCCGTGCTTAGAGCAAATCTTATGTTCCTTCGTCGGCTGCAAAATCTTTGAACCATCAGTCGATCTTTCTCCATGCGTTCCATCTGCGGTGTGTCTCAACTCCCGTCCGACTTACGTTTCTCTTTGTGCCATCGCAACAACTTGGCATGCTTTTTGTTCATGAGCAGACGTTTCAACCGTGGTATTATAGGGCATACCACATCACCGTGAATGTAAAATCGACCATGTTCCTAAAACCAAAAGAATTAATAGACCATGTTCGCATGAAAAATCGTTAAATAAAACTGGAGCGTGTTCACATTAAAAAATGATAAACCAAAGCGACCAAGTTCATATAAAAGAAGAGGTGATGCGAACATCAATACTTGCTATTTGACGCGAATGAAACATAAAGAAAGTATTAAAATTCGCTGCGGATAAGCACTGCGCCAAAATCCTTACCGTTTCCTTCCCAAAACGCGAATATCAACACCTGCTATTTTTGTCCCAATCGGCTAGCTTATAAGCAGCCTTTTCGCCGGATTCACAAACCATCCCCTAGATCACATCACATACAATCCATCAGTCTGAGAAGCAACATCTGCGGCGTACGTGTAGTGGAGATTGCAATTTGCAATACACCTGACTATGGCCCTCCTGCAAACCAAAACGAAGTCGTCAAGGTATAATAATATACTACTGCAACTCATTCTATTGTCTTCTTATTTTATGATAGGCAACGTGCTCATGCATTCTTATTTTGCCATCTTCTGGACGAATTTGAGGTGTTTTGCTTGTGAATTTTTCTCTGTACCATGTCTTGGGAAATTTGTCTGGTCCAATTTCGTCCCAGCTTTGTTTTAAAGTCCATGCATTTGAAGATTGGAGTTTCAAGCAGTATATTGCCTGACGGCAAAGATGAGCACTTTAATTCTTCTTGCAAAACAAAAAAAGATGGGCACTCAGATTCATTTTCAGAATATAGATCTAGGATTTTGTTTCTGAGAAGTTCAGTTTTTCTTTTCAGAAGAACTCTTCATCTATTGAACCGGAGTAATTTCTATTGAGTTATTTATAGTTATACTCGTTGGGCATTGACATGTAGTAATAGTAAAAAAAGATGTGTTTTATTTGTTCATGATATCTCCTATCGCTCACATGGTCTATGACTGCAGGGCGCTTCCTAAGGAGACCAATGCCAATGATATGCTCGCTTCGCCATCCACATTGGAGCTACTGAAGCCGCAGACTATTTCCATTTTTGATTATACTCTGCTGCCTCCGCTAGCTCCACAGGAGGATGATCACTCTGCTGCCATTCTGGTGGCTCAGCCTGGTGCTATTACTCATCGCTTTGATCAACTTGCTGGCTTCAAGGTAACCGTGACGGTCGCCAATGAACCAGGCGTCGTTGAGGAATGGGTAAAGGGTGTGTCGAACTCCCTCCAAACGGTGGAAATGAAGATTATTGGTCTAGACTGCGAGTTCACCGACCAAGTCCATGGGGTGAAGAAGAAGGACCTGCCCCTCGAAATGCAGCGGCGCGCCGCCGTACTTCAACTCTGTGTTGCAGATGATTGCTTGGTGTACCACATCATGCACTCGCCTCGCATACCAGACGAGCTCAAAAAATTTCTTGCTCGTGAGGATATATTCTTTTGTGGAGCGGCAATTGGCCAGGACATAGAAATGCTTCAGCCATACGACCTCCATATTAAAAAGCCCATTGACCTACAGGAGCGCATTGTTATACCAAAAACAACTTGCAGTAAACCAACACCTTCGCTATTTGACCTAGCGAATTTTGTGTTGGGAACGAATCTGGAGAAGGGCAAGGAGTGCAAGCAACTGAAGAGTTCCGGATGGGAGATTACTCCATTGAACTTCCAACAAATCAGATATGCTGCGTTTGATGCCCTTATAAGTTTTGAGACAGCTAAAGGGGCTACAAGCCTTGGCTATATGCTCCTTGATAAATAAGCTTAGGATGATTAAATAAAACTATGGACATATGAGTATTTTATATGTCTATGTCCTAAGTTTTTTTTGTGGTGTATGCCTTTTGTAATAACTTTCAGAGTAGCCCGAGCACATGCGCGTGCAGCATCAAATTTTTCTATTGTTTTCTTTTATAAGTTGTTAAATAAACATGAGTTGTATTATGGAATTCATATTATTATTTCTATTGTTTTGTCCTCGGTAAGAACTCAAACAAATCCTAGAGAAACTGAAATTTTAGATCTGTAACTTTTTGCATGTCGGGAAAAGGAACATAATTGTAAATCTATACCTAATATTAAAAGACGCAAGCTTTCTTAGTTCTCCATACATCACGTTTATGTCCGTTGATTTTATGTTAACCTTATAGATTGACGGCTGAGATTTTAAAGTAGATCAACATAAAAACCGACTAGCACAGTCGATCCTTATCGCATGCAGGAGCGCACCATCCTTGCATTGGGCCTCCCTAGGATTTTAATATGCCAACCGGTGTGGGCCTTAAAGCAGGCGTTTGTGAAGTCCATAGCCAAATCTAATCTATCTATTTGCCCTTGATGTTTCTCAAATAAAAATCTACTAGGAAACATGCCCGTGCGTTGCTACGGGGTAAAGGGGCAGCGGTTGGAGAGAGAGGGGTGCATGGAGGACTTTGGTCGAGTGCTTTTTCCTCAACTTTGAAGCACATTCTCCAAGAGTTCAGTTACTAATTCAAAGGATTTTTAAAATAAGAGCCCACATGATGTTTTTCGTCTGATTTCAATACCACATTGTACATTAGACTGTTCATATATAGTGACAATGCACATCTCACCTTCAAATTAATCATCATGTTGACAATCAAAAAATTATACACGCGACACTTATGTTGAGTTACTAATATCACACAATAAAAAATGTCGTATACTTTGCTTAGTGTCTAAAAATGTTGTGTGTGTGCTACCATCAAGTCCTTTTGGTATAGAGGATTCTCCATCGTAATTGAATCTTTGTTTAATGTGTTGCGCCCCAACTCACGAATATTTGTAATCTGCTCTATTCTAGCTTTCTTTTGTTGTGATTGCATATTTGTGTGTTTCTGCCTTTCTCATGCGCACTTTTTTTATCTTCTGTGTTGGCTCCATGTTTGCATATTTCTTCTTCCCTTGTTCTTGGGTTGAATCTTTTATTGTTTTGTTTGGTTGATAGGCTTCATGATGCTTTTTCAGTTTTTTCTGTTGTTCTTCACTGGTCATTCGTAAATACCTATCCCTATCTTTTTCCCCTCTTTGTTCCTTGGCATCCATGACTCGAGATTGCCATCCAAATTGCTTGCCTACATGAGAGTTTTGTATACTATATGAAGTTGTTGTTGATTAAATAACAAATATAAAATTTGCATCATAAATAGAGCATATTTAGCTACGTATAAATAAATCTAATTATGCCTGGACATAAGCATGAGAATATATGTGTTGTTTGCATGCTAGAGTACCATGTTTTTCCTTGAAGCAATTTAGAAAGCAGAAAAATAATATTAAAGTAAGAGCATTGATTCACCATGTTTTTCGTCCGACTTCAGTATGACATTGTAGATCATTCCGTCGATACCTATTGACAAAGCATACCACACCGATAGATTAACCATTGCACAGACTTCACAAAATAAAAATGCCGTATCTGCAACACTTCCAAAGTAATTTTTTCTGGATGCAATTGCTCTTGTTTCTTCATAGCATCAATGTTTGGGTCAAAATAAGTGGTTGTCTCGTTCCTTCGTACCACCTTCAACATAATCATCTTCAGGGACTTCTCTCAAGAAAACTAATTCTCCAGGGACATCAAGCATGGCATCTTCTTCATGATCCAAAAGAACAACTTTATTGAGAACAATTAAAGACATCGTGGCCATGACATGTAAATGCCTATGTTTTGCGCTGATGGTTTATTATGCACTCGTATAAACTGGAATCAGCAGCGCCCAGAGATAATTTATGTATTTACTTCATTGGGCGTCCAGGCATATGTGTTTTTGCCGCGTGTGTCCTGGCCTATATAGTCAGTCAAGACCACAAACAGATGCAAATCTTCCTTCAAAAAGAAGAAAAATTAAAACCAAACCCGCATGTGTATGTAGATTCAGCGAAACAATCAAATGCATGCACGACGAGAATCAAACGATTTGCTGTGTCTTGTGTCTACTGCAGACCGCTTGGGTGTTCTCATCATCCTCGTCTCAGTCGCTCACCCCATCATCTTCCCATCTTTTTCTCCCCCATCTCTCTGTCAAGCAGAGTACTACCACGCAGCGCACTATCGGAATCTCTTTCCTCTTGCAGGATTAATTTCTTTGTTCTGCCCCGTCGTCCATGGCCGAGCCGCTCGCCTCGCCTCCGTCACGCCCATGGCCACAACCGCCACGGCTGCACTCTGCACCGCTGCTGCCTGCTACACAGCAAGTCCCGCCTCAGGCACAGCCTCGCGCGCTCGGGAGGTTCGGCGGCGCGTCGCTCGGTGGCCTCCGGCCCCGCCCCTCCTTCCTTTTGCTTCCCGCCTCTGACCTCCACGGGGGAGGAGCGCAGCCCAAGTTTCCCCGCCGTCGGTGGCCTCCGGCCCCGCCCTCCTTCCTTTTGCTTCCAGCCTCTGACCTCCACGGGGGAGGAGCGCAGCCCAAGTTTCCCCGCCGTCGGGTTCCGGTGAGGGCTGCTGGCGGCGACCCACCCGTTGCTGGGGCTTCTTTTCCTCTCCGCTGTCCAGCAGTCGGAGGCTCGTCCGGATCCCTCTTTTCCTCGAGCCGGTTCTCTCTTTCGTTAATTTTTTCCTTGATTCTTAAGCCGGCTTGTTGCTTTCAGATTGCCCACATATATATATCGGTGAAATATAATGAAAAATAGCGAGGTGGTACTATCTAATATAAAGTCGAATCTTCTCTGGTTCGCAATTGGAGATTTCGATCTGGAGCACGGATGATTTTCTCTTTGCCTCCTTTGGCTAGGCAGCATGGGCCTGGGCTGCGAGGCGAGAAAAAGGTCACGAACCTCCTAAGACTTTTACATAAGAGAGAGAAAACAACCTCGATTACCCTAAAGCTATGCTTTAGTACCACCTCGTTTATATTACGATTTTGTCTATCTAAATCGTAAAAGCGTATTATGACATGAGAAGAAAGCGTATTGTGACGGTGAACCCGGAGACCCAATCCGTGCTTTATTATTAGGGAGAGATATACCTTGACTGAACAAAAGTCATCGTACGTCGTCGTTTATAAGAGTCCAATTTATTTACTACTCTTCACGCTCCTAATCCTAATAAGCAACGTACATCCTCTTGAAAAAGAAATAAGTGGCCTACATAAGTAGTATTCTTAGAAAATAAACCACGTGAAAGTTTGAAGATCATGGCGGCAACACGGCCTGACAAACAAAAGGTCGGACGACATCAAAGAGTTGCAGTATCAATCGATCACATCAACGACGCCATGGCCACCGCGAGGTCACGTGCCTCAGCCTGTTCCGTGTCCTCGCTTCCATGATAGGCGTCCTTAAGAACACATCTATACACCCGGCGCGACCCGCCACCTCGGCTCCCGCCCCGACCACGAGCTTGTCGATTCCTCCCTCGCCTTCATCCGCCACCTGCCCCAGATGCTGCCCCCTACGCGACGTCCAAGTGGGTCGTGGCCAACGGCAGCTACCACTGTGTCGTCCATGTTTAGCAGCATTGCTGTTGTTTTGGATTCGAGGTGATGCCGTCGCATCCAGTTAGGACGAGAGATCAGGTCGGCGCCGCTAACTCTGAGGACACAGAAGTCGCCAGAGCCAGCGAGTATGTGGGCATACTCGGGCACCACGGCTTTCAAGATGCAGGAGCCGCATAGCCAGCAAGGACGGCTGAGCATGAGCCAGGCTAAGGTAAGCCGTCGTCCTTTATCGAGACTCCTCACCCAGCCTTGAACAACATCTCTCTCTAATTCCGCTCTGGTCTGTAGGCTGCAGCAATTTTTTGCTCTCCTATTTTGAGGTTCCACTATGTGCAGTAACAGTATGTGTATATCTTTGAGGGTAGAAACTGCTCATGGGAGATGCCTCCGTGACCAAACCTCTCCGTATGTCTTCTCCTACAAACTATTAGATGTCATTGTCATAGTAATTGTGTACTTCTCTATTAGAAAAACACAAGGTTTTGCTTATGTAGTCCTAATTAATATGGTTTAGTTTCAGAGTAGTTCTCAGCACTTATCCTCAGATGCAAGTTAAGCAATTCCAAGCAGATTCCTGCACACACATTTTCTTTTGGTTTAGCTGATGCACGTGTGCTTTGGTACATCTTATATGGTTATGTTATTATTAAGGAATATAAATAACTTGCATACTTACATTATTTTAGATTCACACAAGCTAGCCCTAATCGTACCATTGCTCTCCGCCTGCTGAAAAGGTTCGATATATGCAAAATGTTCGATGAAATGCTGAAGATGTTGGTACTGAATTGACTGAATTATAGTTGCGGGAAATATTTCGAATGGATCAAGACCGAAACATGTCGCCATTAGTTCACACCCTGATTTTTTAGGGTTGGAGATGTCATGAACGACCCCTCGAATTATATTATAGGTAAGTGTCACTCTGACAACGCAAACTTAAATCATATTTAAGTTGTCAAATACAATGCTTAACCTGAATTAGTTACTTGGCATATGATCATCTTCTCTTTTACCAACAAATGTGTCCAATTGTTCATCATATTATTGGTAGAAGTAATTTTGCATCGTTTGTTCGGACCGTTCAATTATTACAATGGATGGTATGGTTGTCTGATTAAGCCGGTATTTCCTCAATCAGTTTGTAGCACCCGCCACTGCAAATTTTCAAAAATAGCTATGGCGGGTGCAAGTCCACACCCGCCCCACCTATAAGCCTTTTCCTAGTAGTGAAAAGATGTGCAGATGATGATTTTTTCTCTATTTTTCCTCAATCAGGTCCAACTGAGACACACATGAATTGTATGCGAAATCGCTACAGGGAACCAAACACGTCCTATGTGAACTATGTGAATGTAAAATCGACCATGTTCCTAAAACCAAAAGAATTAATAGACCATGTTCGCATGAAAAATCGTTAAATAAAACTGGAGCGTGTTCACATTAAAAAATGATAAACCAAAGCGACCAAGTTCATATAAAAGAAGAGGTGATGCGAACATCAATACTTGCTATTTGACGCGAATGAAACATAAAGAAAGTATTAAAATTACCGCTGCCTTCCCAAAACGCGATAAGCACTGCGCCAAAATCCTTACCGCTTCCTTCCCAAAACGCGAATATCAACACCTGCTATTTTTGTCCCAATCGGCTAGCTTATAAGCAGCCTTTTCGCGGATTCACAAACCATCCCTGTAGTCAATCGGATTGTATCGTGGATTTGTGAAGTTAATACAGATCAAACAGGAGCGATAAGCTCCTGCGGCAATACCCAGCTTCGCGTGCGTGTGTTTCGCTTCCGGCCGGCTGGCCGTTGTATACGCGTGGAGTACTAGCTGATCTACGTATTGATCAGGGTAGCTGAGGTTGACTAGCTACACTAGTACGTGGGTGTTGCTGGCTTTGTACTACGGTGTGTCTCGGCGTAAAGCACTTCGTCGAGTTCGTCAGTGTTGGTTAAACCGTGCGTCGTTAAATGTCGTCGGTCGTTGCCGTCGCCGGAAAGTACTCGGTGTCGAGTCTGGGCCAACAATTGGTATCTAGAGCAAGGTTGATCTTCTAGTAACGGGAGATCATGTCGGACGACGAGAAGGACAAGACCAAGCAGCTGGCGGAGTACTCCGGTGCGGCTAAAGTAATTGCTGCTCCGGTGAGATCGGAGTATCCACGATTCGACCGTGGAAACTTCGTGGTGTGGGCGACCATGATGGAGTGGGCGCTCGAGGCCAATGAGCTCTGGGAAGCCGTCGACCCCGGCGGTGAGGAGTACCTGAAGGGTGGTGCCTTGTATCGGAAGGATCGCCAGGCTATCACGGCCATGTGCTCGGTGATTCCGGTGGACGTGCAACAACATCTTATCTCGAAGACATAAGCGAAGGAGGCGTGGGACACGCTCAAGACGTTGCATCTAGGGCACTCGCGTGTGCGCGAGGCGAACTTGCAAACTTTGCTGAAGAGTTACGAGAATCTGAGGATGGGAGAAGATGAGACGGTGGACGCTTTCGCAGCGAGGGTTGCCTCAATGGTGAACGGGATTCGCGGTCTTGGAAAGAAGTTAGAGGACATCTCCGTGGTCCGGCGTTTCCTACGTGCCGCTCCACCGTGCTACATGCCGATTGTGTCAGCGATCGAGCAATGTGTTGATCTCAAGACTCTCACTTTGGATGATCTGGTTGGTCGCTTCAAGGCCCATGACGAGCGGATGAAGTTGAGTTACGGTGATGCGAAACAGGATGAGTACCTGATGCTTACGCGTGCTCAGTGGGAGGCAATGGTTTCCAAGGAGAACAATTTCGACAAGGCGTCCGTAGCGGCGGGAAGGACTGTCCCGCAAAGGACACCGATGAAAAGTCGGAGAAGTCAAGGAAGAAAAAGTTCGACAAGAGGAAGATCCGTTGTCACAACTGTAATCTGCTCGGACACTTCAAGTCGGAGTGTAAGAATCCCCCGAAGGAGAGGGTGCTCATGGCCCAGCAAGGTGATGAAGGTGACATGATGTTGATGTGCGAACTTCGTGGACAAGGTGGATCCAGTTCTTCAAGCATCGGCTAAAGAAATTGTCGTGCTCCGTGAAGAAAAAGTTCACTGTCAAGATCATGGTTCGAAACTCATGTCGGCGCTTCACGGACATGGGGGTGGTTCGAAGATTACGTCGATGTTACGGGCATAAGTGCTAACTTCGCTGGAGTAGATGCAGCGATTGCCACGTGTGGTCGGCCGTGGAGAAAAAGCAACACCAACGCTGAGGGTGATGTCTCGCCGAGTCGGCCGAAAGTACTGGCCGCAGGCATTCAACCTATAGGCATTGTGGTGAATCGAGGCGTCTACCACCTAGCAGCCAGCGTTGATGCAGACCGAGACTTCATGGCAGCGGTGTGTGGTGGCTCAACAGTAAAGCAAGACTCACGTTGTGGGCTAGAAGTCAGCCCAACAAAGGCTGTGGCTGGAAGGCCACAAGGAAGCCCAAGTGGGGCTGCACCGCATGATGGTGGGCAAAGAGATAGATCACGTGAGAAAGTACCTCAAGCTACATACGTAGACACACTTGAAGGTTTGTCACAAGGCAGTGATGCATTTGGTGGCCAGCCAGCAAGTATGTCCAGTATTCTGCCTGTCAAAATAGGAAGGCAAGGGGAGCTGTTGGTGGCCTGCGTGGAGGAGCTCTAAGTGGTGGAACAAATGGATTTGGCTCATCAAGAGAAGTTCCACTAGGCTGCAACCCAGGCTTGAAGACTGCCCAGCGCCCCAGAGGGAGGAGGCCAATCTGCGTTAGTGCCTAGTTCAAGTGAAAGGTCAGGAAGCTCAACTCAGGGCGCAACACAAAACAACACGTCTCCTCCGAGAGTATTGGAGGAAAGGACACCATCACCTACCTCCATACAGCTGCAGCCGTGTTACACCCATATCCGAAGAGAACTCTTGGACGATTGACCCGTAAAAGTGAAAGGGAGTGGGTGGCGGTGTCTAGCAAACGCCAAGGAACCGTGGATATCGAGGACGCGAATACTGAAGTGGTGTTGGCTTCGCGCTATGGAAGAGGTGTTGAGGTCGATCCACGATAACAATGCATGGGAGCTTGTGGATCTTCCCAACAATGAAAAAGTCATGGATCTCAAGTGGGAATTTATGATCAAGAAAGATGCCGATGGGGCCGTGAAGCACAAAGCAAGGCTAGTAGCCAAAGAGTACGTGCAAGAGGAAGGTGTGGACTTCAAAGAAGTGCTCGTTCCCATTGAAAAGATGGAATCGGTGAGACTACTCATCACTCTCGCGGTTCAGGAATCATGGAAGATACATCACATGGATGTAAAACCAGCGTTTTGAATGGCGAGTTAGAAGGAGATGTGTATGTGAATCAGCCACCGGGATTCATCAAAGAGGGAGAGGAACACATGGTACTGAAGCTACACAAAGTCTTGTACGGGCTACGGCAAGGCTCTCGGGCGTGGAACATCAAACTTGATCATACATTGATTTCTCTTGGATTTGAGAAAGCCCCACTAGAGCATGTGATGTACAAGAGAGGTGAAGGAAGGGATCGTCTACTAGTTGGCATCTACGTCGACGACCTATTGATTACTGGAGCAGATGAAGAGGTGATTACAAAGTTCAAGCTACAAATGAAGGAGCTTTTCAAGATGGATGATCTTGGTATTTTGAGTTGCAACCTCAGGACAGAGGTACATCAAAAGCTGGAGGGGATCACACTATGCCAGGAGGCATATGCAAGGAAGGTATTTGAAAGCCATGGCATGAAAGATTGCAATCACGTTATCACTTCAATGGAACCTCGTCTTGAGCTAAGCAAGAAGGAGATGGTGAAACTACTCGGCTATAGTGGTAGTGACAAGGAAAGGATTGTTGACGACCGCAAGAGTACCTCGGACGTGACATATTTTCTTGGAGGAAGCATAGCAAGCTGGCTATCACGAAAGCATAAAGTGGTGGCATCGACTTCAAGTGAAGCAGAGTGTCAAGGTGTGTGGCTAGGACGGCTACACAGTGATCTCATGAATCGAGATCCAGAACAAGTGGTGTTCAACGTTGGCAGTGAGTCTATGTTTTTTCTACGCGGGGATCCAGTGCGGCATGACAGGAGCAGGCACATTGATACGATGTATCTTTACATAAAGGATTGCGTGGAAGAAGGGATGACGAAGGTCAACTACGGTTGCACGGATGATCAGCTGGCGGACATCCTAACCAAAGCATGGGTCGGCGTCGATCTGTGACATGACGATGTCGTGTTTAGGGGGGTGATTGTTGGAATTAAACCCGACGTAGTCGCCATATACGGATCGTATACGGCGCAATTACCTAGTGGACTTAGCTTCCATATGTGTACGTGGACTAGGTTACTTGTACGTGTGTGTGTCCGAGTAGGACTAGTACTGGAGACCGACTAGGTTTGCTTGATGCTAGGCTAGATGGTTCCTATATATACACGTACAAGCCCCCTGTAGTCAATCGGATTGTATCGTGGATTTGTGAAGTTAATACAGATCAAACAGGAGCGATACGCTCCTGCGGCAATACCCAGCTTCGCGTGCGTGTGTTTCGCTTCCGGCCGGCTGGCCGTTGTATACGCGTGGAGTACTAGCTGATCTACGTATTGATCAGGGTAGCTGAGGTTGACTAGCTACACTAGTACGTGGGTGTTGCTGGCTTTGTACTACGGTGTGTCTCGACGTAAAACACTTCGTCGAGTTCG
>JAHHZJ010007271.1:0-16981 GCA_021437245.1 Aegilops speltoides | reverse complement strand
GAACAAAGAGCATGCCAAGTTGTTGCGATGGCACAAAGAGGAACATAAGTCGGACGGGAGTTGAGACACACCGCAATGGAACGAATGGAGAAAGATCGGATGGTTCAAAGATTTTGCCCGACGAAGGAACATAAGATTTGTTGTAAGGATGGCGAACCTTTTGGCAGGAGCTCACCAAGCACCTGCCCGTGACTCTATGCATCTACAACCTTCCTCCTTGGTTGGATGAAGGGAAGTTCATTATGATGCCCTGCTCATCCAAGGTCCGGCAACCCCAAGAATCGATTGACCAAGGCCATTAGTTGATGAACTTTTACCGGGGTGGTGTCCGTGTGGGATGAGCACAAACAAGAGGAATTTGACCCACGAGCGTTTGAACCATCAACGATTGGCCTGTTTTAGTAACCTTTTCGGACCCAAATAAGGATACAATGCATGCACGCACGCTACATGAGACGAAAGTGTACATTTGCCAAATTGTAAGAAGAACGGTACCTTGGGCATCGCCGATTTCTTCCAAAAATTCATCCAAGAAGAAAGAAAGGCAAGCATTACAACGGGAAGGCGATCACCCCGGCTCCAGAACGACCGGTGCGAGGTATTTGATATGGTCAAGGATTTGAAAGTCATCTTTGAAAGGGTCCCGCGACAATCGCCAAGGAGCCGACGGCACGCAGCCATGTGGAAGAAGAAATCTATATTCGGGAGCTAGTTTGGAAAGTCCTAGATGTCCGCCCGAATCGACGGATGCCGCGTAAGAATATTTATGGGAACCTCCTAAGCTTTTGGGCGTATGGGAAGACAAATGATACAAAGGAAGCACGGCAGACCAGAACGTTGAAAGACCCGGACCGCATCCGAATGGTTTCAAGGTCGGCCCACGCCCGACCAAAGAAGAGAAGGTCATTTTTGAATGCCCGAGCAGATGAAGGTCCCGCCCGATTCTCGCCCAATATAAAGGAATAATAAACATGGCGGAGAAAGTTCCAAACCAAGTCTCACGACGCCACGGATTATGACGCAATTGCCCGATTGCTTTGAGGGGCCTCCCGAAAATGTTCGATTAGCCATTGTGAAGCTATGTGCATTCCTCAATGCAACCCTGGTAATCAATCCAAGTTCTACCATGGTTGAACGATGTGATCCAATGTCTTGTCGCGAGTTGGTGTTCCCGCCATCCCTTCAATATTATGACGACCTCCGGTTCACCTAGTCAAGAGATTTCCGCTTCCGGCCCGATTTCTACACAATATGTTCCCTTCGAGAGGTTCATGGAGTATTAAAGAAATATGTTAAATCCAAGGCCGAAGGAAGCACCCAAGGGCTATGGAAATGAGGAGGTAATTGAGTTTTTGTTGACTTTGTTCCCACCTTTTGCCGATTGGTCTTCCTCGATCGCGCACGAGGGGAGACTATGGAAAAGGCACGATCGGAAGGAAATCAACGATATGTATGGACGGCCATTCTTCGACAAGCACACCACACCGTTTTGACCAATTCCATTGGTGGCTCCGATTTTGAGAAACACAAGAATATTTTACGCCGACAACTCGGGAAGCCCAATCCGGATTAGGAAGGCCCACATGGAGACTTTCGCTTGGTTGAGAAAACATTTAATGAATGACAATGATGTTGTAGATCACGAATGTCCAAGACACCATCTTCACTATAACGACTTTCCAAGGGTAAGATAAATGGGAATACATTTTACACGATCGCCCAAGATAAAAAGAGCACCAACCAAAACAAGGGTGTCCGCTGATGCAAAGAACCGAGAATGGGCAAAAGGTCACATATTATGGTTACATAGAGGAGATATGGGAACTTGACTATGGACCCTCCTTTAAGGTCCCTTTGTTCCGGCAAATGGTTCAAGCTAACAGAGGGGGTAAAGGTGGACCAGAATACGGAATGACAATGGTGGATTTCAACAATCTTGGTTACCTTGACGAACCATTCGCCCTAGGAAAGATGTCGCCGGTTTTCTATGTGAAGGACATGAGTAGCAAACCGAGGAAACGGAAAGATAAGAAAACGATCAAGACATCATGCGATGATTCAAAGCGCCACATTGTTCTTTTCAGGAAAAGAAACATCGGGGGGAGGACAAGAAATGTCAAGATTATAATATGTTTGCTGAAATTCCGCCTTCAAAGTGAACACCCCACCCAAGCATTAAGTTAAATGATGAGGATGCTCCATGGATACGCACAATCGTGAAGTGCGGGACACAAGGGAAGAATTGATGTAATAATTTATTGTACCAAACTTTGTATTTGGTAGATGAACCTAATGATGTATCAAACCTTTGTAAAACCTTCAAGGGATTAGTTTTATTTTTCTGATTTTTTGATATATAATTGTATTTTTAAGATTTTAAATGAATTAGTTTTATTTTTTTGATTTTAAAAGGAAAAAGGAAGAAGAAGAAAGAAGGAAAAGGAAAAAAACAAAGAAAAAAAAGAAGAAAAAAGGAAAAAAGAAGAAAAAACAAAAGAAGAAAAAAGGAAAAATGTAAGAAAAAACAAAAAGAAAAACATAAGAAAAAAACAAATGTAAGAAAAAAAAAGAAAAAGGAAAAGGAAGAAAGGAAGAAAAAAGAAGAAAAACAAGAAAAAGGAAGAAACAAAACAGAAAAAAAGAAGAAAAAAGGAAGAAAAAACGAAGAAAAACAAGAATTTAAAATGAATTAGTTTTATTTTCTGATTTTTTGATATATAATTGTATTTTTAAGATTTTAATAACATAAATAAATAAGTAATTAGAAACTTTAATAGCAAAAATAATTATCATAAAGTAAAATAAATAAGTAATTAGAAGCAAAATAAAATAAAATAAATAAGTTTTTTTGTAAGTAGAAACAAAACAAAATATATAAAGCAAAAATGAAAACAAAAAACAGGCAAAAAAATAAAAACAATATGTGAAACTTTCAAAATTAAAATAAAGCACAAAAAAAAAAAAATACAAATTAAAAAAAACAATAAACCTAAATCATAAGTTTTTTAGTCGGGTTGGTTGCACTAACCGCGATTGTTTCCGGGAGGCCGCAAGGTTTACCAACCCATTAAAGGGGGGAACGCAAAAAACCCCTTAAAACACCTTTTAGTCCGGGAAGGGAGACCAACATTAAAGGGCACCTTTTAGTCGGGACTGCCGCCAACCGCCAAAGGGGGGGGAAAAACAAGGCCTTCTCGACGCCGCCTTTGCCCTTGTTGTCAACCCGACGACGCTCCGCTTTCGCCGCCGACCGGGCCGCGCCGCCGACGCCGCCCTTGCCGCCGCCCAAAGGCTGGCCGGCCGGTTTCGATCGCCGCCCTTCCTCCGGCCAGCCCCAGCTTCGCCGCCTCATTCTCCTCCCTTCCGTTTCGCCAACGGACGGCCGCCCACCCTGGCTCGAGGCCGCCGTCCGCGCGATCCCGCGCTTCCACGCCCGACGCCGCCCCAGGGAGTTCCACCCGCCGGTGGTTCGAATCCGCCCACGGCCAAGGCGCCAAAGATTTCGCGGCCGCCCACGATTAAAGCCACGGTTTCGGTGCCCGGGGCGAACCTCTGGAAGGGCGGACCAAAGCAGGCCCCCGAGCGCCCACGAACGGCCGAACAAAAATTTTGAAACTCCTAAATTTTTTGAAAACCCTAACATTTTTGAAACTCCCGAACAAAATTTCAAAACACGAATAATTTTATAAAAAATGAAGAAAATTTGAATATGTGAATTTTTCTTGAAATGGGAAACAGTTTTTGAAACAACCGGCAAAAAAAATTGAAAACACAAACAATTTTCTGAAACTCCGGAACAAAATTTGAAAACACGAACAAATTTGTGAAAATCAACATTTTTGAAAATATGAACATTTTTGAAAAATAGAACATTTTTAAAAGGAGAACATTTTTAAAAAGAAAAAAGAAAAGAACAATAAACAAAAAAAGAAAAGAAAACGAAACAAAAAGAAAGGAAAAGAAATGAAAATAAAAAAGGGTTGGGAACCCTCGAAGGTTCCTAAAACCGGACGCCAAGGATTTACGGATGGGCCGACCCAAATCGTTTCCCTGTCGTCAGAGGTGCGCCGCCGACCTTGACGCAGAACATATAGGAAATTCCAACGATCCTAATCATGCTTTCGTGTCGGCCACAACGGGTCGGCAATTTAGCAAAGAAAATACCGGAGGTTGCAACCCAGCCCGGCTAAGACCTGTGCTCGCCATATCCAAACCCGGGCTTCTTTGCATCAAAAAGTCGAGCCTCACAGACGTAGCTCACCGGCCGCCCATTTTGGGTTCGCGACATGACAAATTGGAATTTCTCCTCTCCGTGACGCTGTTCGCCGCCTCTGCCTCGCCCAGACACCTCTCCCACCCTTCCTCCCTTTTGCCACCGCCCTTTCGCCACCGCCACCGCCACCGCCCCTTCCACTTAATTAATTTGTTTTTACTACATGTTTTCAGGATCAATAATGGCGACGATAGAGTGACCCGATTATGGACAACTATGATCCGGACGGTGAAGCACATATGTTCGCATCATAAAGGCGATATTCAATATAAAATAACCGGAGAAGAAGAAATGATATTCTTCTTATCTAACCTTGACGGTGAAGATGAAGGGCGCCCCAAGAAGATGATGTCAAGAAACGCCGATAAACGCATTTATCTTCAAATGGAAGTAGCAACCACCTCCGGCCGAGGTATATATATACATTGAGCCTCCGTGATACAAACTAACCGATTTGAATAAATATGTGTTACTAACGCCAATTTCTTTCTTATTTTAGCCCTCGCCGGATCGTCAAACAATCGAGTACGGTCAAAGCGTGGCCAACCAGACGATGAAACAAGGAGAAACATGCACCATCGCGTTTCGAAAAGGAACCGCAGCCGCCGGAGCCCCGCAAGAACGCCACCAAGTTTGTCACCCAATGCGAGCCATTGTTAGAGACAACGCCTCGATCACCGCCCAGAGTGGAATGAGCCAAAGAAGGCACGAATTGATGGTTTCACTTTTGTCGATAAGACAACAAAAAAGATTGCTTCAAGAAGCTTATGGAACATTTCGCTTTACCCCGAATACAACAAATTGGGAGGAGGGTAACAAGATTGAGGAAAACAAGGAGAGGAGGAGGCTAGTCAAACAGTTCGCTTTTCATAAGATGGCCGACGATTCCGAAATTCAAGCAAAATCTAGCCCGTGACTTTGTCAAGGTCAAGACCGGATTTCATAGGACAATATGAGAAACTGAAACATGATTGGCCAGAATTTGTGAAGCAAAAGAAATCGGAGCAGTTCATTGAAATATCGAAAAAATAAGGAAAATGCGGCAAGAAGGAGTACAATCATGTTATGGGGCCAGGAGGGTATCGAGGGTTGGGGAGAAGATGGAGAACGAGCTGAGGGCGGGAACCGGCCCAGACGGAGGGATGGGACCCAAGGGCCAAAAGTGGTTACGGGCATGGGGGAACGCTAAACCCGGAGACAGGGGAGTGTGTTTACCGGCAAATTAATTAAACCCACCCAAGCCCTTATTGACGCAATGAAGGATGCTCAACAGGAAGATCAAGTTCAACAGAGAAACGACGCCAAGACAAAAGCCCCTCGAACTCAACACGGAGGACGTAGAGGGGATGGGGCACATTCCGTGGAAAATAGGGTTCCCCGAACGATGACCCGACGGTTACGGGTTCAGAAGAGAAAGATGGATCGAAGCAGATGTTGTATGCCTTGGCATCGGAAATGGAAGTGATGAAGAAAACCATGAGTGTACTAGTAGCCGAAAGAGATTCAGCTCAAAGATGAAGATCATCCACGGATCTCGAAGCCAAGAGCGGAGAAGCAGCGTGGTTTCCACGGAGGCCCCACCGGCTGGTGCAGATGCACCGACGATCAAATTATGCACCGAGCCTCTGGTGATCGAAATATTACACCGGAGCCTCCGTGGTCGGAAATTACTGCACCGAGCCTCCTCGCCACCCCGTGGAAATATAAAGGAGATGAAAGAATGTCATCTCAGATATCCTATCGGGAACATGTCCATGAAGGTAGCCATCGGCAGGCTTTACCATGTTTACTCGAGCACTCCACCACAACAACCCCATTCAAGATGGCTATGCTCGTGTCACGGTGGAGGACATAGTCCAAGGGTTTGAGGACCGAGATTGAAATTGCTACACCAAGGGGAGAAAAGACTTGAGATGTCAAGCGCCATTACATTCTATGGCAAAAGAAGTTTATCAAGTTTCCGGCGAGGCACCAAGGACAACAAGTCCACCCTCCACGGTGGTGGTGGTGGCGGGGTGGTGGTGGTGGTGGTGGTGGTGGCTTCACCACACCTCCGCCACATCAGCCGACGCCCCCCCCACAACGTCCGGCGGTGATCATCCGCCGTCCGCCCGGGGGGTGACGACGCCAGCCCACAACGCCCGGCGGTGATCATCCGCCGCCTTCACCCTCGTCCGGGTGATCGACGCCGCCTAATCCACCCACGAAAGAAGGTAAAGTCTCGATTATTAACCCGACCTTATGTACCTAAACCAAAAGGTACCGGAGCCATCATCAAGCCTCTCCCCACAAGGCCTTGGGAACGAGTGCCGGGAAGTCGACGCTGCCGCGCTGGATTTGGAGAAATGGAAGGCGGATCGCAAGAAGAAAAGAGGCCCGAGCCCAAGCCAAGATTTTGATGAGCAAAAGAAGTGGGCTAAGTCATTTTTGAGCACACCCCCCAAGCCAAAGAATCGCCAAACGACTATGCACGTGAACTGCAGCAGGCACTCATGTTCAAGGAGAACAAAGAGCGGAGAAGGCCGAAGTAAAAAAGGGAAACAAGGCCCAGCTCGGGAACAAAGTAAACAATCGATTGCCCCGCTTATAGTGGAAGCCCTCCGGATGCCCCGAGATCATACAAGCCGCGGAAGACAGGATTGAAACGAAAAGGCGAGAACAAGCGCCAACTTAGGTATTACTCTTCGTGAACTATTAGACCTTGATGAGTTCCCAAGGAGGTAGTAATTACATATGTCAAGAATGGGCCTCTCGTCGAGCCCAAAAAAGGATCTACCGACCAAATGAAACTCGCTGAATTGGTACAAGGGTTACATAAAAATAAAAACGCCAAAGAATATATTTATGGGAAGTTAGACATGAGCATCACTTCAAATATTACTATGTACAAATTGAATCGAGTGAATTGTTCCAGCTTTTCAATCAAGCGCTCGACAAATCTATCATCCTTGCTACGCTCGTAAGTGATTTATTAATTTCTACCCCATCTCTTTCATATTGTCGCATATATATATATGTCCTAACTATATTGTTGTGTCCTCTATTATACATGCAGAATGAAGATTAAGGAATGCAGAGTAAGGAACATCCATGATGTTGGGTTCATTGACCCACAATCGTTAATGATATTGTGTTGAAGCATTACCCTCGCCGACGGGAGGCGACTTGGCGTTTCAAAAGGGAACTCAAAAGTGATATTCTATTTCCTTACCATTTTGGGTGAGTGTTTTCGCCTTTGGCACATTCTCTTTGTTTACTCCATGCATGGTATGTGGCCGCTAATCGATGAGTTATGCATGACGAATCGGCATGTATCGTGGTCCGCAGGTTCCACCGATTCGCTAGTAATTAAAGAACCCTAATGTCTTGGCCCAACTCTCCAATAAGGATCCAAAGCTTTGGGGCTTAATGAGAAAAATGCTGCGTATAATTATTTTCATTCATTTGCCCTATATCGATCGGCCTATTTCGCTCATTTCCTAATATCAAGTAACTAATAACTCTCTTGTTCATTTAATTTTCTTTGCCCGAGGGTTTGGAGACGGTTCAGAGATACAAAGGTGTGAATTCAAAAAGAGCTAGAATTCAAATTGTTAAAGCCTAAGAATGGGGGATATTCAGCCACCGCTGACCAATCTATGGGATACTATGTTCAGGAGAGGATCCGAGATACACCTCCGAGCGAAGGATCCAGTGATACCAATGCTCGAGGAATAACCTCCGGTGGATGCTTAGTCCAAGCTCGCTCCACCCTTCAAGAGGAACTAGCTGGATGGTTCAGGGAAGTCCTCCATCCTAAAGGAGAACACTATTACGAGGACGAGAAATTTATATGGATTAAATCATGTATGGAAACTTGTTCAAAATTGTATATGGTCATCCGATGATATTGAATATATATTGTATATTCCTCTTGAATTTTTTTGGTTCTAATTTCAAATTTATTTGAAATTGTACATTCATATGCATGTATGTAAACCGAGAATATATGAAACTCCTTCAAAATTAAAATAAAGCACAAAAGAAATAAAACAATACAAATTAAAAGAAAACAGGTTTGGGGGGGCAAACCCTAAACTCAAAGGGGCCTTTTAGTCGGGCTGTAAGAACCGCGAAAAGGTCCTCCCCCGACGGCCGCCCGCCCACGTGCGGGCCGTTAGTCGGGTTTCAAAGCCCGCGATTAAAGGGGGGCTTTAGTCGCGGTTGGTCGCGGCCGCAGTCAGCGATTAATGGCCAGGAACCGCGACCAAAGGCCTTTTTTCCACCTGGGTCGCCCGCTTAGAACCCCGCGTTTTTTTAAAAGTTCGACAAAGGCCCGGCTAACCCGGGGCAACGCTTACGGGCGGCAACAGAACGAAAATCGAGGAGTTCAACTTCCTATGTGTCATTGGGTATATGCCGGCCGCCGCCCCGGGCCGAGGGGGATTAAACATTTCGTCCCGATGGTATTTGGTCCCAAGGCCAAGGCGGGTACTTGGCCATTGCCCTTGGCGGAAAAGGTTATTGGGCCTTCCACGGGTCACGCTGCCGCCGGTATGGCGATCGCGATAGCAAACGCTTAGTCCCACTACCGACGGGCGGCGACGACCGCATATAGCCCATAAAGAATAACGCCCGATTAAAACCGCTATGCTACCCGGCCGCTTGACGCTGCCCTGGGTTTTGGCCGGGTCCGCCCGACGCCGACCGGCCTCGCGACTTGTCGGGCTATTTTTTACAAAGAAAAACTAAGAACGCCGTTTAAGCATGGCGATAAAGGTTTTAAAAATAAAAACTAAGAACGCCGGTGTTAAGTTTACCCATAATGCAGAAAACAACAAGAAACAAAGACGCCACTACAAAGGCATAATGAATACATGTGCACTTTTTTAACATTTACCAGAAAACATGGACTGTTATATCCAAACAATTTGACGACGGCAGAACTATGAATATGAATAATTCCAATTTAAAGACAATGGCATGAAGACAAAATAATAATCCAAATGTCATTCTCGACTTAAATATTTAAAATAGTAGTCTCTTCTTCGTCACAAGATATCAAAGTCGAAATAAATGTAAACATTATTTGAGCCTACAAAATTTTCTAGTACATAAATTTTGCCACATTTATTTTTCTTTGCAAGCCGGGTAACTTTGTCCTTCACATCGCTGGCCGATTTTCCAAAAAATAAGTCTGAATCATTAAGTCCCTTTATTTATCAATCGACCATGTTAGAACTTCATATTAGTACAATCCAAATATTATTACAAATGAACTCAATTGAATATAATCATTTGAAATAAAAAAACCCAAGAAAAATGGCTTGTCCATTTTTCACCGCTCCAATATTGAAAGCATCAAGAACAAATATTTCACATGAATTGCTGGTCCATACAAACAACGGTTCATAAGTTCGATTCCAAGTTGTTTCTCCGATCATATACATGATAGCACAAAATGATTTAAATAGTTTAGTTACTAAATGATAGTTTCAATATGCTCATGTAAATTTATGCCATACTAGCTCCTCAACTTTTTCTCTAATTTCACCCCAAGTTCGGATCCCATCAAAGAATCAAGAACTCGAACTCTTCCTTCGGGCGATGCATGACAACCAAACCCAAAGGGTATTAACCTTATTAAGAGGAATATAAATCTGCATCACAATGAAAATATGATGCAATCAACACATACCTCTTATTATTTTATCCCATATATGCATACATTAAGGCAGTTGAACTTACCTTATCTTTTTTAAAATACTCACCGGGCATCTATTCACGGTCCATTCTTCTTCGCCACAACCTTCGTTGTCATTTTTTCCCGGCTCGGTGTCCCGGCTAAATTCAAGTAACCAATTGACCGCCAGGTCGGCATTATATGACGATCATCACCAACAACTCCCAACAGATAGCATTTAATAACATTGATAACCTAAAAATAATTTAAATGATGTATAATAATTCCAATTTGCATTGAATGCTAATAGAAAATACAACAATAACTTACATCACCGGTTAGCCATTGATGGTCAAGAATCTTAAAGCCCTTCTGACCGAGACCTCCGCATGCCATCATTGAATATTTCTTTTTTTTCTATGTTTTGGCGGACCGCCATAAGCACGAACAAACTTAAAATTAGCTTTAATCACATCGATTCATCTTGAAAGACTTCTTTCTAATAGTTCCGCAATAAATGACGGTAATATGTTAATAAGTCAATGATAATATAATTTTATCAAACCCTTGAAAAATCCCTTTTTTGTGAATTTTAAGGCTTTTTCTTAATCCATTAAAATTTATTGGGGAACCCCGAAATTTAAAAATTTCCTCCCGCAACCCCAAAGAATCAATCCCATGGATTTCATCTGCCCAAAGAGGGAAGGGATTTCATCTACCCTAACCCTTTAGGATCCTTTCCCGGAAACTTCCCAATAACGGGTTGAATTAAAGGTCTCTTCTTCGGAATCCAAATTAAATATCCTGTTGGGGAACGGAAAAAACCTCCGCCCCAAAAACAACATCAGCCAAAGGGAGGCCTCCCATCCCTTTGATCCGCAAGGGAAAGGGAAGGGTTGGGAAGGACTCCATCCAAAAAAGACCGGCCAAGGGGTGGAAAAGGAGCCCGGTGGCCTCCCAGGTTTTCCAACAAGGAGAAGGGGAGGAAGAAAGAAAGGAAAGGCGGCCAGGGGGAGGAGGTGGAAAACCCAGGTTGGCCAAGCCCCAAAAAAGAATAGGGGGAGGGAGGGGCCCTTTTGGCGCCCCCCTTAAAAGGGTTTCCCACCCCAAGGGGGTGGCTGCCCCAAACCCATCTAGGGTGGCCAGGGGGAGAGGGGGAACTTGCCCCGCAAGGTGGAGGAGCCCTCCCCAAACCCTAGGCGCCTTTGGGCCCTTGTCGGGGGCGCACCAGCCTACCTAGGGCTGGTCACCTCCCACACTTGGCCCACGAGCCTCTAGGTCACGGGCCCACTTGGTGGACCCGAGACCCTCCCTTTGGTCCCCGCATTACCGAAAACCAAACTTTTCCTGGACCAAAACATGACTTCCCATATATAAATCTTTACCCCAACCATTCCAAACCCTCGGACGTCCGGGATCTCATCCGGACCAACAACATTCGTAACCACGATATCTATTCCCTATAACCATAGCGCCATTGAACCTTAAGGTGTAGACCCTATGGGTTCGGGAGAACATAGACATGACCGGACAACTCCTCCGCCAATAACCAACAAGGGATCTAGATACCCATGTTGGCTCCCCATGTTCCACGATGATCTCATTGGATGAACCACGATGTCGAGGATTCAATCAATCCCGATTCAATTCCCTTTGTCTAATCGGGATAGTACTTGCCAGATTCGATCGCCGGTATGGTGATACCTTGTTCAATATCATTACCGGCAAGTCTCTTTACTGCTCCATAACATATCATCCTCGTGATCAACCCCTTGGTCACATTGTGCACAATATGATGATGTCCTACCGAAAGTGGGCCCAGATACCCTCCATTACACGGAGGACAAATCCCGCCTCGATTCGTACAACCCAAAGACACTTTCGGAGATAATTAGTGCACCTTTATCGCCACCCAATTGCCAGGATGTTTGGTACACCCAAAGCATTCCTACGGTTCCGGAGTTCCACAATTCATGGTCTAAGGAAATGATACTTGACATTAGAAAAGCTTTAATACCAACTACACGATCTTTGTGCTAGGCTTAGGATTGTTTTCCATCACATCATTCTCCTAATGATGTGATCCCGCTATCAACACATCCAATGTCCATGGTCGGAAACCGAACCATCTATTGATCAACGAGCTAGTCAACTAATGGCTTACTAGGGACATGGTGTTGTCTATGTATCCACAATGTATCTAAGTTTCCTATCAATACAATTATAGCATGGATAATAAACATTATCATGAACAAGGAAAATAGTAATAATAACTAATTTATTATTGCCTCTAGGCAATTTACAACAGTTCCCACTTGCACTAGAGTCAATAATCTAGTTCACATCGCCATGTGATTAACTTCATGTGTCACATCACCATGTGACCAATATCAAAAGAGTTTACTAGTGTCACTAAACTAGTTCACATCATCATGTGATTAAGACTCAATGAGTTCTGGGATTTGATCATGTTTTTCTTGTGAGAGAGGTTTTAGTCAATGGGTCTCAAACATTCAGATCCGTATGTACTTCTAAATCTCTAGGTCATATTGTAAATGTGCCCACGCCCACTTGGAGCTATTCCAAATGGTCGCCCAATTAGATCCGGTTTGTTACCGAGTCATTCGGATAGGTGTTAAAGCTTGCATCGACGTAACCTTTACGCCAACTCTTTATCACCTCCATAATCGAGAAACATGTCCTTATTACTCCAAGGACAATTTTGACCGCTTTTGGTGATCCACTCGATCACCTTTGTTTTTCTTGCCGATTGTAGCAAGGCACACATCAAAGGACAAAGCATAGCATAATTAGAGCCTATTTAAAGCATAGGGGACGACCTTCGCCCTTTCTCTCTTTTTCGCCGTGGTCGAGCTTTAAGTCTTAACTTCATCCTTACATCTCGGCAAGAACTCCTTCGACCGATCCATCTTGAACACCTTCAAGATCATGTCAAGGTATATTGCTCATTTGAAAGTACCATTGCCCTTTTTGATCTATCCCTATAGATCTTGATGCTCAATGTTCAAGTAGCTTAATCCAGGTTTTCACTTGAAAAACACTTTTCAAATAACCCCATATGCTTTCCAAATTGACATCATTTCCGATCAACAATATGTCAACAACATATACTCATGAAATTTATAGTGCTCCCACTCACTTATTTGAAATACAAGTTTTCATAAACTTTGTATAAACCCAAAATCTTTGATCATCTTATAAAAGTGTATATTCCAACTCCGAGATGCTTACTCCACCATGGAAGGATCGCCGAGCTAGCATACCTTTTAGCATCCTTAGGATCCAAAAACCTTTTCGATTGTATCACATACAACCCTTTTCCTTATTTAAAACCTGATATGGAAACTTGTTTTGACATCCATTTGGCAGATTTCAAAAATGCAGCGCAACGTTTAAAGGATTTTAATTCAATGGCTTGTATCAATTCCAAGGAAAATCCCCAAAGTCCCATGCTTTGGGTTCTTCGAATTTACCAATGGTTCCTATCCTCCCAAAATTTTTTCCCAAATTTTGGCTTCTAATCATTTGTCGAATATGGGCCCACCATCACTTCTCCATAGCTCGAGGTTCATTGTTTCCAAAGAACATGACCTTCAAGACAGGATTACTATACCACTGTAGTACACATCCTTGCCACCCCACGAGGTACGGTAGTGACTTGATCCAAACTTCATGATCACCGCCATAAGCTTTACTTGAATTTGTAGACGCCCACGAACAACTTCCCGTGCCCCGCTACACACTAGTTGAAGTGACGGTTCAATAACCTCATCAAGTCTTCACCATCCCCCCACTCAATTTTTTTGAGAGAAACTTTTCCGAGAAAGGACCCAATTCTAGAAACAACCTTTGCTCCCGGAATCAGATGGAGGTATACCCAACTATTTTGGGTGTCCTATGAAGATGCATTTATCCACTTTGGGTTCGAGCTTATCAACCTTAAACTTTTTCACATAAGGCCGCAGCCCCAAACTTTTAAGAAATGACAACTTAGGTTTATCTAAACCATAGTTCGTATGTCATCTCAACGGAATTACGGGGCCCTATTTAAAGTGAATGCGGTTGTCTCTAATGCCTAACCCATGAACGATAGTGGTAATTCGATAAGAGACATCATGGACGCACTATCCAATAGGGTGTAACTATGATGTTCGACACACCATCACACTATGGTGTTCCAGCGGTATTAATTGTGAAACAATTTTACAATGTCTTAATTTCATGCCAAAGCTCAAACTCAGATACTCATCTCTATGATCATATCATAGACATTTTATCCTTTGTCAGATGATCTTCAACTTCACCCTAAATTACTTGAACCATTCAATAATTCGATTTGTGTTTCATCAAGTAAATATATTTCAAGATTCACTCAAATCATCCGTGAAGTAAGAACATAACGATATCCATCAAGGCCTCAAAGACTATTGGCCTGCACACATCAAAATGTATTACTTCCAACAAGTTGCTTTTTGTTCCATTTTTATCAAAACGAGGCTTTTCTCTTTCCCATGTGGTATGATTTGCATGTCAAGTGATTCAAAATCAAGTGAGTCCAAACGGTCCATTTGCATGGAGTTTTTCATGCATATACACCAATAGACATGGTTCGATGTCTCAAACTTATCAAAAATGAGGAGTCCAAAGATCCATCAACATGGAGCTTCATTGTTTTATACCAATATGACTTAATGGCAGTGCCCAAGTTGTAGGATCGAAAGTATGTCTAGAGGGGGGTGATTAGACTACTTGACAATATAAAAATTTAGCCTTTTGACAAAGACAAGTTTTTGGCAAGTTCACAATTATGATCAAGTCAAGTATCACCCTACACATGCAATTCTAGAGTATAGGCAGCGGAAAGTAAATTGCAATGTAGTAAAGAGAGGTGGAGAAGACAAACGCAATTTGGAGACACGGGATTTTTCTCGTGGTTCCGAGTAGGGGTGCTATCGCAATTCCACGCTGATGGAGACTTCAACCCAGGAGGGTAACGGCCAAGAGAGTCCACGAGGGCTCCACCCACAAGGGTCCACGAAGAAGCAACCTTTCTATGCCATCATGGCTCAGCCCACGGAGGGCTAGCCTTACCTGGGTAGATCTTCACAAGAGGCGATCTCCTTGTTTACAAACTTCTTGGTTCAACTCCACATCTCGACGGAGGCTCCCAAGCGACACCTAACCAATCTAGGAGGCACCACCTCCAAAAGGTAATAGATGGTGTTGATGATGATGAACCCTTGCTCTTGTGCTTCAAATGATAATCTCCCCAACACTCAACTCTCCTCACCGATTTGGCTGTGGTGGAAGAAAGGATTGAGGGAAAGCAACTTGGGGGCTAGAGATCAAGCTTCATATGGTGGGAGGAGCAACTTGATCTCAACACAAGGGTAGGTAGTTCTCTCGTAAATGTAAGGTAGGAGTGGTGGTTTTTTCGATGGCTCTTCCCTAATGAAGAGGGGGTGGAGGGTATTTATAGCCTCCAAAAAAATCCAACGCTAAATAACATTTGACCAAACTCTCCGACTGTTGACAACTCCGGTGAGACCAAAGTTCAAATCATGTGAACGTTGGGATTTTCTGGGACCGAAAATACAATCTTGGGAGTCCGATTCTTCCAAAGACAGAGCTTGCCAATCTTGGGACTGACTTTCATCTCTGACACCGATTTGATGAAAGGTTATTGTTTGGAACCTGTTTCGTGAGACCGAGTTCGAATCGAAAATCCAAATTTCTAGGGTTTGGCTTTGTGGTGAGGTGGTTCATCTTGCAGACTGGTTTGGAAAATCGTGGGACCGAGATTACTTATGAGTGTATATGGGTGAGAGTTGCCGATAGTTTAGGAGATGTATCACTAAGCACTTTGAGCAACCAGATCATCAACATAACCTCATCCCCTTTTAATAGTATTGGCTTTCCTATAGACTCAATGTGATCTTGGATCACTAAACCAAAAATGGAGTCTTGAGCTTTTGCCAATGCTTGCCTTAGCATTTTGAGGGGTCCACTTCTTTCACCCTTGCCTTACCCATATCAACGAACTTTCCAAATGATTCTCAAGAAATTATTAGTTCAATGATATATATGTTGTTATTAATTACCAAAACCACCCGGGATTAGTTGCACTTTCAATCTCCCCTTTTGGTAATTGATGACAACATATAGATCAAAGTCGACAAAGGATATAATCAATGAATAATATCGTCGCTTGAGAAGTATGTGATAAGCAAGAGCTCCCCTAAATTTGTGCATTATTTAAGATTTATGCTTGAATGCAAATGCACAATCGATTAGGATCATGGGTCACTCTTCCATGTCACATACATCTTGGTGGAGCGACAAAATGATAAGAATGAATAGCATGCACCCAATCACCAAGACATGAGTAAATGGTCATACAAGATAGGAATAGCATATGATAAGCATTAACAAACATTAAGGCAAGACCACCAAGCACTCATCAAACGTAGTATCAAACACAGTAATGTCTCAAAACCAAAAGTATCTCAAAGAAAACGCAAATGAACGAAAGAGCAAAAAGCGGCACCTCTCTCGAAGTCCTATGATCTATACAATTTTCCCTTTGGCAACAAGTTACCAAAAGTTCAAAAGGCATAGAGCTAAGGCCACCGGGGACTCGGCCGGCCCCGGGCCTGAGTTGATGGAGTTGAGATGGCAGATCCGAAGACTTCACTGATGTCGGGAGCCGAGGAGGGTCACCGGAGCTGGAGCCGAGCAACCGATGGAGCTGTGGGAGGGCCGAGGCTGTAGTCCCGTGTCTGCCATCGAATAGCCTTGATCGGGTCTTGTGGGAACCGGAGCCCTTTGATAATCATCCCGACTAAGTCATCCCCATCTCACGATAAGCTCTTCCTTCTCCTTCTTTGCTTCCTCAATGTCTTCAAGCTTGTTGAAAGCATTTGCACTTACCAATTTCACATCCAGAGCATGGATCTTGTCTTCAACAATCCTCTCAAGGCTTTCCCGAGATGCAATCGGCCAAGCCGTTTTCAACTTTTTGGGTA